>BOPN01004145.1:32500-37500 GCA_017312705.2 Penaeus japonicus | reverse complement strand
TATCTCTTATCGATTAGATGTTATCTGACAATGTTTCATTAAGGTGTTTACGAAGAACCTTGAGTTGCCAGCTGCACGGTAATGTGGACTACAGAGCGGATCCTGTTAACGATTGGCAATTAGGAAATCTTACCTGTAATTAGCCGGTATCAAATGCAAGGCTTCGTTATAGAGGCGTGTTCTATTGGTCAGCTTTGTCGCCTTCGGATCAATCATGAGATATTGAAGTCTGACTGAGGAGGTGTAGCTTTTGAGAATGAAATTTGCATTCTACGGTTTACTTCTAATACTTCAGAAATAATTCAGAAATGAGTGTCTTGTGAAAAAGAGAAGGAAAGAAAAGGATAGAGGGAGGGGGGAAGGGAAGGTGGGAGAGAGTGGTAGAGAGAGAAAGAGAGAGAGAGAGAGAGAGAAGGAAAAACGAGAAAAATAGACATTGTGATAGATAGATAAAGAGAGAGAGACATAGAGTGGGTGAGAGAAAGTGAGAGAGAGAGAGAGAGAGAAATAGATAGATAGATAGATAGATAGAGAGAAATAATAGAGCACGAGAGAGAAAGACAAAGCGAAAAAAAACATAGAAAGAAAGAGAAAATGAGGGCCAGATAATAAAGAAAAGGAAAGGAGGATATTGAAAGAAAGAAGAAGAAAAAGAAGAAAAAAATCATGCCCTTTTCTCCTCTTGAAGATTATAATGAAATTTCCTCGTGTCGGAAAATGGCATCTCCCTTCGACACTTTGATTAAATGTCACTTTTATTTTCTTTCCAGGAGACGCGGACATCCATGGACTGGCCGTAGGAGACAAGGCAAAAAAGGGGAAAGGAAACAAAGAAAACCAAAAGAGGGGAAAAAGAAGAAGTGATAAAAATGGAGAAGGAGGTGATAAGAAAAACCTTACCTACAAGCTCGGTAGGAAGGGAAGTTAGCTCTCAGGAAGTTTAGAGCGATGTGTTGCAATTTTAGATTTTGAGGAAACGAGGGAGAAATTGAAGACCCTGATGATGTTATTAGGCAAAAGTGGAAGTGCTTTTGCGTTGCAAATTCACTTCGAAAGTGGTTAAATATACACATATAGTTACTGTTGTGGTAGATAAGAGTAGAAATCATATATATTTCCTTATCTAAGTGAGGTATAGTGAATATAGATTTAGTGTAGTGTTATCTATGAATCATATTTACGGAAGTCTCTAGAAGTGATATCCCTACTGAAGGTTGTATATTTTTTCGCTAAAGAATTACTTAGAGTGAAGTGACGCTCGGATAAATGAATGAATAAGAATGAAACAATCCAAGCATAAAGTGAATCCCGAGCTTACGTATTATGTGGTTTTATGATCCCAGTGAATTACGCATTCTAAATGTGACAGTGTGAAATCAAAGTTTAATTTCGGTTATTTTCCATTTTTTCTTTTCCCTTCGAGTATTCGGTGCCATTCAACAAAGCCACGACCTCCTGACATGCGCCTTATGTTCAAACGCTGAACGCCAACCTACCTCGCACTCCCGTTCATCCAGCTGTCCATCCCGGTGACCTTTCACACAGGCCGGTCGACCTCTCGGAAAGCATGTGCGGCAGATGACCAACGGCGGAAGGCTGCGCTCGCTCCCAAATAAACCCGACGACGATGATGATAAAGAGGATGAGGGCTTCGATTGTATTAGCCTTTTTGCTCTATTCCACCGCCACGTGCCAAGCCCTGAAGCCCCGAGAGGAGAAGCTGATCGCCCTAGACTCGCTCCGCCCACGAGTCCACACGGAATATCGACTGCTGCGCCCTCCAGACGATTGGGGCAATCATGACTCCGTGATTAGTGAGGAGGTCACGGATATTGGAGGTGAGGCCCCGGGGGAGCGGCGGCGGAAAGGACCTGATATCCCGGGAGCCGCGTCATCGATGAAGGGGCGCCGCCGTGAGGAGATGAAAGGGAGCTCCGTCGAAGCCAAAAGGAGCGAGGAACTCCAGCCCTTCGAGTACGTCCTGGTGGCCACGTACAGGCTGCAGTCGCCCGAGAACGGCTCGTCGAGGGCGAACGAGACGTCGGCCGCCGGCGAGGCTGGAGAAGGGAGGGAGGCTCCGTCGGAAACGAGCGCAAACGACCTATCAAGAGGTAATTGGCCATCGAAGGTTCGGGACGAGAGGGATGAAGGAGACGAGGAGAAGGAGGAAGATCGATACGCAGAGCCACCAGTTGGGAAGAGACGAAGGGACGCGAAAAAGCCAATCGCTGCAGGGAATATCGAGGACATTTTCAGTATGGACTTCACCCTCGGATCAGGTGAAGTGCTGGTCCCCTGCTGGTGGCTGTCCGAGGAAGATGACCCCACAGCGGCGCCCTTCCTGACGGTAACGCTGCTGGACGCCGACGTGTTCGAATATCCAGAGAGCCGAGACGAGCAAATCAGCATGAAGTTTGGTAGACAGGTTTTGTGGAACACCATGCAGGAGGAAACGAAGGCGGAAGGGTGTTCCAGGCTCCACCGCGACGGAAGCGGCGACGTGTGGGACGCCATGGAAGACCTCCGACGATTGTTGAAGGCGGAGTCAGGGATCTCGGTTCCGGCCGTGGCCTCCGGCGACCCATCATCAGGTCATTTACCTGGTGATCAGCACGGGGAGCCAGGCCGAAAAAAGGAGACCGAGAATAGGGCCAACGTCGTTCAAAAGTGTTCCAAAGATCCGGAACCTTTGATTCATGAACCGGATTATCACCGAGAGACGAGTTCAAAAGTCTTTCCAGACGCGTTTTATCTCTGGAGCAATTTTTCAAAGGAAGTATACCCAGGGCGCTCATCATCGTCGCAGGGAAGTCCAGCCTCTTGCTCGGCTTCCCCCTGGCATCGGTTCAGGCTCGCGTCCACTCTTTACAAACCCAAGACCGACTACAACTTCCCCGTCTTCGGCGTCGCCACATTCCAGCTCAACGTTTCCACCTGCAGAAGGTCGTATAGTGATAGAAAACAACAATACCACGAACATACCAATAAGTCCAAGTACAGCCCACACCACCAAGAGCAGGACAGCAATGGACAAAGAGATGGCAAGGAGTCGGGGTATGTTGCCGTAGATGTAACTTCCTTGCTGAAGCAATGGCTTATAACCGTGGACACTTGGGAGAGAAGACGGTCCGAGTTGTCACTGGTAATGTTCACTCATTCCCACAACAGAAGCTCGAGGAACCAATCAAGTGAGAAAAGAAAGCGTGACCCTAATACCCTTAACACAGCAACTTCGACAGGAGAAAATGTCTCCGAAGGGATGCAACCCCTTTCCCACAAGGAAGGAGGGGGGAAAAGAAGAGAAAGAAGAAGAGGAGAGAAGGACGAAAAGGAGAGGGCCCCTCAGGAGACATTAACCAAAGCCTCCCTCGACTGCCTCCTCCGCCTACAACCGCCCAGAATGTCCCTCAACTATTGGATGGATGGTAAGTGGCCTCATTAATGCTAGTTGTCGCCGCATCACCAGCTTCTTCACAGAGGGCGCCGAGAGGGGAAACTTAGCTAAAGGGAGGGGTGAGGGGAATGGTACGTGATCCTGGGAGGGTGTAGGGGATAGGGAGGAACATTAATGATGAGGGATAAAAGGTGATGGAGCGGGCGGTAGATCAAACGCTTGTGACAAACATCAGAGAATGGAGAAAGCGTGGGTAAACAAGGAGTGAAATTCGGTACGGAGAAATCGATTGAAAATGTACGCAGGGCGGACGGTAATGCCAGACTATGATCTTAGTATCGTAAACAAACAAACGAATCGTTAAAAGGAAAATACATAAAAAGCAAGAAGTAGGCTGATGAATAATACAAATATTCACAAACGCAAAACAAAAACAACATACGGCGAGCAAATTAAAATGTATTAAAAAAAAGGCGAATAAATCCACACATCCACACACACAGTCGCACCCCCCCCACACACACACACACATGCACACACACACACACACACACACACACACACACACACACACACACACACACACACACACACATATGCATACACGCGCACGCGTGCAAGCACAATAAAACAAGGAAACAACAACCAAAAAAGAAATAGATTGAGAAAGATATTACTCCGAAGATTACTCTTGCCACCCCACCCCCTTCCACCCCCTCCCCTCCCCCCACTCCCCGGGCAAGAAACAAAAGTCTCTTGATATTAACGGAAATAATCAATACACCAAGAGGGTCGAGAGGTTGTATCGTGAGCGGGAAAGAAACTGTACCTGGATACATGTTTTTTATGTATTGTATGAGGTACAATAAGTATGTTTAAGATATGACATTTGGTTTATGATATACATTATGCATTGTATAAGGTGCAGTAAGTATATTAAGATATATGATATACGATTTAGGATTATGATGTGTATTGCATAAGGGATACGAGTAAAAAGGCTGGGAGGGACTGCCATGAGCTAGATATTAGGGCTAGGATTAATGTGTATATAGTGGCGTTGGGTTAGAGGGGACGTTTTTCATGATAAGAAATGGACTGTCATTACAACAACGATTATGGAAAGGTAGTAGCAGTGGTGATGAGGATAGCTTTTATGATAATGTTGTTGATAACAATGGTGATAGTAATGATGATAATGAATAAAATAACAATTTTAATCATGAGCATGATAATAATAATAACAATGATAATAATGGCGATAACGAAAACAACATTAGTATTAATTATAATGACAATGATAATAATCATATAAATTATAACCATAATGGTATGAAGAGTAAGGCTAATAATAGAAATAGTAGTAATGATGTTAATACTAATGCTAATAATGGTAATTATTATATAAATAATAGTAATAGTATGAAGTATGATAATAATACAAATTGTTATAAAGATAATCTCATAAATGATAGTAATAATAATGATAATGATGATAATGATGATAATGATAAAAAATAATAACAATAATAATAATGTTAATAATAATGATAATGATAATACAAATTGTTATAATAATAATACAAATTGTTATAATAATAATACA
>BOPN01004145.1:17500-20000 GCA_017312705.2 Penaeus japonicus | reverse complement strand
AACGTCGACGCGGGGGTTCTACTCTGCTCGGATAATAAATTACAACCAAAGCTTCCGGAGCGTGTACACAGAAGGGGGGGAGGGGGGAGGGGGAAGGTGGTGAGTGGGATAGGGGGAGGGACACCGACCGAATCATAGCTGTGATGGTAGGGCGGTTTATGGTATTTTTATTGTGTGTATCAGAGCGTTGGTTGTGTGTTGTGTTCTTTATGTGTGCTAAACCGAGGTCTGTTTGGTTTATTACTTACGAGTGCGTCTTCAGACAAGTACTTTTGTGGTGTATCATTTGATAATGTGTACTGAATGTGAACCATGCAGTGTGTTACTTACCACAGTGTGTTGAAGCGATGGCAATGTACTGTTTTATAAGTGTGTCGTAAAACAAGGAGTTTGCGGGGGTATATCTGTGAGTAAGTACTATAACAAGGATTATGCGGTTCATCATTAATGGCTGGGCTCCTAAAACAGGTCAGTGCCAGGATTGATATTAAAAAAAAAAAAAAAAAAAAAAAAAAAAAAAAAAAAAAAAAAAAAAAAAAAAAAACGAAAAAGATTACTACACCAAGATAGAAACCTTAAACAATATTAACCTTCCTTCCTTGTTGAGATGGTGTTTGCTCTCATCCCCGATCCATACATGTTCCTCTGCGTATGCAATATGATTATAAATCCCTATTTTGGTCTTAACGATACTAGGAACTGTATTATTATATATAAATCAGAAAAAAAACTTTATATCGCACAGAAAAATGCAATTAATACATTTCGATCTTCATCAGAATTACACGACTTACGCGCATCTCTGAAGATTCAATTGAAACGCGTTAATTACATTCCTTGCGTTGTGACGTTATTTACTCACATTAATACCTTTTCCTGCAGGAGGAGGAGGAAAGGACAGAGGGAGAGGTAAGAGGGGGGGGGGGAGAGGAGGGAGGAAGAAAACAGGGAGAGGGAGGTGGTCGGGGAGGGAGAGAGTAGGGAGATGGGGAGGGGAATGAAGAAGGGAGAGGGGAGATGCGATGGAGGGCGAGGGAAAGCGTGGAGAAAGGCGATAGAGGAAGAGAGCGATGGAAGAGGGGAAAAGAGGGGAGGTGTGGGAGGGAGTTGAGAAGGATGAGGAGAGAGAGAGAGAGAGAGAGAGAGAGAGAGAGAGAGAGAGAGAGAGAGAGAGAGAGAGAGAGAGAGAGAGGGAAAGAGAAAGAGAAAGAGATAGATAGTAGATAGATAGATAGAAAGAGATAGATAGACAGATATATAGAAAGAGACAGATAGATAGATAGAAGAGATAGATCGATAGAAAGAGATAGAGAAAGAGCTAAGAAGAGACACGTAGAGCAGACACAAGGGGTGTGAGGCGATGGGTCAAGACAGTGCTCAAGGATGGAGGGCTGAGGGGAGGGTAACGAAGGTCAGTTTTCAAACGAAGGGAAAAAAACACGAGCGACTAATTAAAAGGAAAACCAATGATTAGAGACCCCCCCAAAAAAAAAGAAAGAAAGAAAAAAAAAGACGCTTCGAGTCAGGACTTTGTTAAAACCTCTCTCTCTCCCCAACATTTTTTTTTTCTTCAAAATTCCAAATATTAGGATCAAAGAACCTTTTCTCCTTATATTGCAAGCAGTGTCGCAAGCCGGGAAATTACAAAACAAGTTATTGAAAGGCAGTATGGATTCATGGATTCTCAGTTCCATTCCTGGAAAAATAAGAAAAAAAAAAAAAAACACGTCACAAAATTCGTTGCACATATTGATAAAAGGTCTCGCCCGAAGCTTCCCATCATCTCCATTTCCGTGCCAGTGTGATTCTATGGCCTTGAGTTTGGATTCCAGTTCATGGATTTACGGCTTCCAGGGAATGGCTCGACGTCGAGTGGGTGAAGTCGAGGTTGATGTCAAGGCCTCGTGGAGATTTGTTAAAGGACCTCAATTCATCGACGTGAATGAATGCTTCCACTTGGGGAAAGATTTATGCTGAACGAAAGAAAAAGGAAAACAGGAGAACTCAAGGATATTCTCTTTTTTTTTTTTTTTTGCTCTATTGGTTCATCATTATGTCTTGGGGAAGCAATAATGTTGAAAAGGCCTTCGCATATTCGTGTTTTCTCCTGCTTTTCGCTTCGCCTTTTCGTTTAAATCATGATCCGGCTTGCGACACTGCTTGCAATATAAGGAGAAAAGGTTTCCTTTGGTCACTTAGAGATCACCCCCCCCCCCCTCCCCTCCTCCCGCCCCACCACGTCTTCGTCATATATTCCCTTGACGTGATAACATCATGGAATCATATTTCCTTTTATCACGGTGTTTCGTTTCATGTTTGTGATCGAATGTTTATATGACATAAATAGATGTTAGACTCTGAGTCTCTCTATTAAGGACAGCCATTCACCGTTGCATTATACATTTCATACTATCAGTAGACAATGTAGTATCATATACTTACGTTTATGTTATATATCTGTGTGTGTGTGTGTCACGCTATGCACTTATTTATGATTACG
>BOPN01004145.1:5000-7500 GCA_017312705.2 Penaeus japonicus | reverse complement strand
CGAGGTTTCCGAAGTCACCCTCCCGCCCCCCTCCCCCCATCCCCCCCCCACCGAGGTTTCCGAAGTTACCCTCCCGCCCCCTCCCCCATCCCCCCACCGAGGCTCTGAAGTTACCCTCCCGCCCCCTCCCCCATCCCCCCCCACCGAGGTTTCCGAAGCTACCCCTCCCGCCCCCTCCCCCATCCCCCCCCACCGAGGTTTCCGAAGTTACCCTCCCGCCCCCTCCCCCATCCCCCCCCACCGAGGTTTCCGAAGTCACCCTCCCGCCCCCTCCCCATCCCCCCACCGAGGTTTCCGAAGTTACCCCTCCCGCCCTCCCCCATCCACACACACACACTCACACACACACACACACACACACACACACACACACACACTCACACACACACACACACACACACACACACACACACACACACACTCACACACTCACACACACACACACACACACATATATATATATATATCTTAGGATTCTGTCCCTACACTCCACACTACACCCTCTGTAGATGATATACCTCCCCTCGTCTCTTCTATACACTTTATCTCTCACTTTACACCTTCTTTCTCTGTCCCCTTCCTCCGCCCCTGCCTTTATACAGTACCCTCCCCCCTCTCCCCCTACCTTTATATAATACCCTCTCCCCCCACCACCCCCACACCTACACCCACCCACCCACCTTTACGCCTCCGCATCCCTCGCTGTCAGAGCTACCTTCGTCTTCCCCCCCCCCCTTCCCCCCCTTCCCCCCTCCTCCTTCCCCTACCTCCTACTCCTTTCCCCCACCGAGGTTTCCGAAGCAGCCTCCCGCCCCCCTCCCCCATCCCCCCCCCCCCTCACCGAGGTTTCCGAAGTTGCTTCCCCTCCCGCCCCCTCCCCCATCCCCCCCCACCGAGGTTTCCGAAGCTACCCTCCCGCCCCCTCCCCCATCCCCCCCCCCACCGAGGTTTCCGAAGCAACCCTCCCGCCCCCTCCCCCATCCCCCCACCGAGGCTCCGCAGTTACCCCGCCCCCTCCCCATCCCCCCCCCACCGAGGTTTCCGAAGTTACCCTCCCGCCCCCTCCCCCATCCCCCCCCACCGAGGTTTCCGAAGTTACCCTCCCGCCCCCTCCCCCCATCCCCCCCCCACCGTGGTTTCCGGAAGTTGCCCTCCCGCCCCCTCCCCCACCCCCCCCATCCGAGGTTTCCGGAAGTTACTCTCCCGCCCCCTCCCCCACCCCCCTCACCGAGGTTTCCGAAGCTACCCTCCCGCCCTCCCCCCTCCCCCATCCCCCTTCCACCGAGGTTTCCCTCTGAAGTCACCCTCCCGCCCCCTCCCCCATCCCCCCACCGAGGTTTCCGAAGTTACCCTCCCGCCCCCTCCCCCATCCCCCCCCTCACCGAGGTTTCCGAAGTTACCCTCCCGCCCCCTCCCCCATCCCCCCCCACCGAGGTTTCCGAAGTTACCCTCCCGCCCCCTCCCCCATCCCCCCCACCGAGGTTTCCGGCTACCCTCCCGCCCTCCCCCATCCCCCCACCGAGGTTTCAGTCACCCTCCCCCGCCCCCTCCCCCATCCCCCCACCGAGGTTTCCGAAGTTGCCTCCTCCCGCCCCCCTCCCCCATCCCCCACCGAGGTTTCCAGTCACCCTCCCCGCCCCCCTCCCCCATCCCCCCCCACCGAGGTTTCCGAAGTTACCCTCCCGCCCCCTCCCCATCCCCCCACCGAGGTTTCGAAGTTACCCTCCCGCCCCCTCTCTCCCCCATCCCCCCCCACCGAGGCCTCCGAAGTTACCCTCCCGCCCCCTCCCCCATCCCCCCCCACCGAGGTTTCCGAAGTTACCCTCCCGCCCCCTCCCCCATCCCCCCCACCGAGGTTTCCGAAGTTACCCTCCCGCCCCCTCCCCCATCCCCCCACCGAGGTTTCCGAAGTTACCCTCCCGCTCCCTCCCCCATCCCCCCACCGTGGTTTCCAGTTGCCCTCCCCGCCCCCCTCCCCCACCCCCATCCGAGGTTTCCGAAGCTGCCTCCCGCCCCCTCCCCCACCCCCTCACCGAGGTTTCCAGTTACCTCCCGCCCCCTCCCCCTCCCCCATCCCCCCCACCGAGGTTTCCGAAGTCACCCTCCCGCCCCCTCCCCCATCCCCCCACCGAGGTTTCCGAAGTTACCCTCCCGCCCCCTCCCCCATCCCCCCACCGAGGTTTCCGAAGCTACCCCTCCCGCCCCCTCCCCCATCCCCCCACCGAGGTTTCCAAGGTTACCCTCCCGCCCCCTCCCCATCCCCCCACCGAGGTTTCCGAAGTCACCCCCGCCCCCTCCCATCCCCCCCCCACCGAGGCTCCGTCACCCTCCGCCCCCTCCCCCATCCCCCCACCGAGGTTTCCGAAGTTACCCCTCCCGCCCCCTCCCCATCCCCCCACCGAGGTTTCCGAAGTTACCCTCCCGCCCCCTCCCCCATCCCCCCACCGAGGTCACGAAGCTACCCTCCCGCCCCCTCCCCCATCCCCCCCCACCGAGGTTT
>BOPN01004144.1:127500-130000 GCA_017312705.2 Penaeus japonicus | reverse complement strand
GAATAACTCATATTTGGATTGCTTACGCCTGATGAGGAACTTTCTTTAAAAGTTCGAAACGTCGCGAGTTTTTCCTTTCAATTTGTGGCAGTGTTTTATTAATTCTGTTATGTGCACGTTACTGTTTGTGTTTTTTGTGATTCATATGTATACATACATACACACACACACACACACACACACACACACACACACACACACACACACACACACACACACACACACACACACACACACACACACATATATATATATATATACATATATATGTATATATATAAATATATATATACATATATATGTATATATATATATATATATATATATATATATATATATATATATATATATATATATATATATATATATATATATATATATATATATATATATATATATATATATATATATATATACATACATATACACATATTTATATATGTATGCAGTAGGATATTATCTGTTGCTATTTCGTCGAAATAGTGTGACTAGCTTTCACGTGACTTGATACACCACGTCTTGGATGTGTTAGCATGGCACCCCTCCCGTGGAGTGCCCCTTGACCCACCCGATCTGGGTACATGAGCACTCACGCTAGCATTTCCCACATTTTCATTCCTCGTGTGTTGATATTTTCCCATTTTGCTCCTTTGTGTTTGGTTTACTAATTTCTGACCTATATTTAGTTATCATCTTCCTTTTCCACTCTTCCGTTCTCGTTGGTTCTGCTTTTCCCCATCTTTGTACTCCTCTTTCTCCCTCACTCCTTTTCTCTCAGTCGGCCAACGTGTCAATCACATCCATTTTCTTCATACACGGAAAGAAAAACACAAGGACGCGCGTCCGAAGGAGGGGGGCAGGCGTCCAGTACAATGCAATTGCTTGCGTGTAAACATCTGCAGCCCTAGGACAGATCTTAGCAACATAAACATGATCTCGAGTATGTTAGTGAGGTTAAGGGTTTGGTCGGTTATCCATGTAGTACGCGTGTCTGTCCGCTGCTATAATTAGATGTTCTTTTGTTTTTTCTTGAAATTTACACTTAGTCTGCTCCAAGAATTGGTGTGTTTTGACAGTCCCAATAGGGCAGTAGCAGCAGAAAGAGAAAAGTAGAGAGCATAGGAGAGAAGAGAACGAAAAAACGAAGAGGAGAGAGTAAAGGGGGAAGAGAATAAAAGAGAGAAAAGAAAGAGAGGAAGAGAGATAGCGCCTCGTGACCCCACCTGACCCAGGCCTCTCATCGCGCACTTGACCCTTGCACACACGAAAGGTCAGGGGAGGATTTAGCAACAGCGCCTCTTGTGAATATTGTTTGATCTCGATGGTGAACGTGTTGCAAAGGAATGTTGCCATGTTTTGATTTAACAGCCTAATCAGCACGCCTTTGCTTGGCTAGTTAAAGCGAGCATAATTAGTCTATTAACGAAGCTAAGGAGTGATTCATTATGTTCCTTGTAACTAGGATAAAGTCTTCTTTAACTGAAGATTTGTTTTATTGTGGGGTAGCAATTATGATTATTATTTTTTATTTATGAATTCCACCTTGTTGATAACAGCAAGATGCAACAGTACTTGAGGTTGATATTTAATAATGCAAGCGATAGGGCTTGGCGAAGGCGAGGCTGACGGTTACATTCTGTCTTACATATTGTAATTTGTCGATAAGAAAGATGGTCTGCAATAAAAGTGCACGATAAAGAAGTGTGAATATGTAATTATTTTAGAGAAACGCAATATATATATATACACATATACAAATATATATACATATATATACATATATACACATATAAATAAATACACAGCATATACCCAGAGTAATTCAAAACCACTACCCGACAGCCCACTGTAATTATTTCTTATCGACGAGTGAGGTCGGTGTCTCGTGGTGATAAAGTTGATTGAGGTTGATTAGAAAGGGTTGGGGGGGGGGGAGACGAAGGGAGGGGGGAGACGAAGGGAGAGAAGAGACGAAGGGAGAGCGAGGCGGAAGAGGGGGGGGGGGCGGGGGAATTGAACCGAGAGAGAGAGAGAGGGGGGGGGAGAACAGTGGGGGTGGGGTGAGGGGGGGGCAGAACAGTGGGGGTGGGGTGAGGGTGGGGGGTAATTGATGGAAGAGGAGAGTGGGGAAATAACTAAAGGATTGGAGGAAGGGAGGAGAGAGGTTGGCGGGTAGGGTGGAGGAGGGGGGGGTGTAGGGAGAGGAGTGTGTGGAGGAGGAGGAGGAGGAGGAGGGGGAGGGGGAGGGGGAGATGGAAGTGGAAGTGGAAGGGAGTGATGTGATAAAACCATGTGGTAGGCTGAGTATGTTGCTTCATTAATTAAATTACTATAAGAACACATTATATCTTCTTAATTAAGTTGTGATTTTATAAAAGTTTCTCTTCTCTTTTTATTGCAATTTACTTACACATATTATTGTGATCTTAGGAGTTTATTGTGACAGATGTGAAGAAAATGAATAAATGAGAATGAATAAATGATAGTAATTCCCTGTTAT
>BOPN01004144.1:117500-122500 GCA_017312705.2 Penaeus japonicus | reverse complement strand
GCAGCTGGGGAGCGGCGGATGAGGTGGAGAGAGGCACGGAGGAGTGGTGGGAAGGGAGAGGGAAGAGAAAGAGAAAGAGGTAGAAATAGAGAAATAGAGAGAAAGGGAAGGGAAGAAGAGGAACGAGCAGAGGGAGAGAGAGAGAGAGCAAAGAGTGGGCAGGAACGATGGCCGTGGGAAGGGAGACCGAGAATTTATTGACAGAGACAACATTCGGCGCAAGTGAAGCCCTTGGTGGGTACACAAGGGAGGATAATGTGTGGTTTAGGGGTTCCAGGTCAGGTATTGCAGGCCATAAAGTACAGGTCAGGTATTGCAGGCCATAAAGCACAGGTCAGGTATTGCAGGCCAGGATATCTGACATCGGCTGGGAAACGGAGTCTTAATGCATGCACGGACCGAGAGAGAGAAAGAGAGAGAGCACGTAGATGGAATCTAATATCTTGGGAAGCAAAGAAACGGGGAAAGGCGAAGGAAGAAGAAGAGGAAATGAGGTGGAAAGTGAAGATGGAAGTTGATGGCTTCGGGTTCGGAGGGATTAACGCTAAGTGAAAAAAGAGGTGATGATGCTAAGCCCCGGATCACAGAGGAAGCAGGCAGGAACGAGTGCAAGATCAGCTGCAACGGCCGGGAAAGGGGTTTAATTAAGAACAGGCCGCGGAGAGGGAAAGGCAATATACAAGGCGGATCAGAGGGAAAATGCGCACGGAAATTAAGTTAAGAGGATAAGGCTTTGAGGGACGAGGCTCACAGGATAAGGAGTAGGATAGCTGGGTCAAGGAACCCAGTGTTTATACAGGATGGTGGAAAGTGTTGGCGGGTTTTTGCTGTTCGGTCGGCAAAGAGGATAGCCATAAAACCCGTTTGCTTGTTAAACTTGTCGACTTGTGGGTCTGCAAGAACGTTGCATCAACTGAAATCTCGGGCGCGGGCGTACTCAGAGCGTCCAGGGTCCGTCCGTCGCAGATCTTGGACTTTACTTTAAAGGCTGGAAACGGGACCGCTAATGAATGACTTTTCCTCTGAAAGGGAGCGACCCGGGCGGCCGCTGAGAGTAATCTCGCACTTGGGTTGTCTGATATCTCTATCCCAGACTCGAGAGCAGTAGCTGTGTAAATTGAGAGTGAAATTACAGCCTCGCAGGCGCCTCGCTTGTTCATCGGAGAGCTATTTCCATTCCGCGTTCGTGAGTGGTTGCCATGGTGATCTCTCCCGTCGAGACGCCCGGGGCGACGGTGGAAAGCAGAAATCGAGAAAAGGAATGTAAAGAGGACGAGCGAAAACAAGATTCCAAGCGATAACTTTGCTCGCGTGATCGCCGGCGCCGGAAACTCCAGAAATCTGGAAATGTGTACCGTAGCACAGGTCGCAGGAATACCGCGGGGGTGGGGGATGGGGGGCGGGGGTCAGTCATGATCGTTCCGGCAGCAAGAAGGCAGGAAATGAAGCCGTCGTTTTGCCGGATAGGTTTGTATTCTTACTGGAAAACTTTGCTCTAACTGTTTCCACGCCGAGGGTCGCTTTCTTCTTCCCGACCGAAAGTTTAAAAGAAGGCGGGAAAAAACAGCCTCCTGCGAACACTAAAATGAGTTTCCAGCCAGCTGCTCCGTATTCATAGTACGGCAGAGAGCTTGGGTTTTCTCGGCCACGGTTAATTTTGATTCTCCTATTACTCTTCGGGCTTTCCCACACACACTGGGTTTTATCCCTCTGGTTACGCCTTCATTTCCCCGTTCCTTCTTTATTTTTACGACTCTTTTCTCTTCATTTTCCATTTTGTCGTATCTTTATTACATTTTTTTCTTCTTCTGTCCGTACTCATATTTACATTTGCTGTTTTCTCTCTCTCTCTCTCTCTCTCTCTCTCTCTCTCTCTCTCTCTCTCTCTCTCTCTCTCTCCTTTCCTCCCTTCTCCTCTCCCTCGTCCTCCCTTCCATTCCGTCCTCTCCATCTCTCCCCTCCTTCCCTTGGTCTTATCTGCCCTCTGCTCACCCCTCCCTCGGCGTGAGATTAGCCAGTTTGCACCAACCCGCGGCGAGTCCAGAGGCGGGCTGGAATGTTTGCTCAGTAAGGGTGGGAAGGGGGGGGGGGGGTAGGGGGGAGTAGGGGAAGGAGTTGATAGCAGTGGGTGGTGCGATAATGGCTGGCTGGTTCTCGGTCCGAAGTAGTGAATTTGAAACGCTAAATCGAGAGGTTTTTAATGCTAGCGTTTGGCAAACAACGGGGCTTTTTGTTTTGTTTTGAAGATCCCTGTGCAAACGCTCACTTGAACGAACATACACTCCTTGCTCTGACACCCACGCATACCCTTGTACATGTATACATACACAAGGCGAGGCCCAGATAATGGGAGGAGAGACAGAGGGAGAGAAATAGAGAGACACAGAGGAAGAGACAGAGGGAGAGTAGGAGAGGCAGAGGGAGAGAAAGAGAGAGAGAGTGGGAGAGAAAGAGAGAGACAGAGGGAGAGAAAGAAAGAGAGAGACAGAGGGAGAAAGTGGGAGAGAGAGAGAGAGAGAGGGAGAGAAAGAGAGAGAGACAGGAGGAGAAAGAGAGAGAGACAGGAGGAGAAAGAGAGAGAGACAGAAGGAGAAAGAAGAGAGACAGGGAGAAAAAAAGAGAGACAGCGGAAGAAAGAGGGAGAGGGAGAGAGAGAGAGAGAAAGAGAGAGAAAGAGAAAAAGTAAGAGAAAGAGAGAGAGAAAAAATAGAAAGAAAAACAGAGAAAGAGAAAGAGAGGGAGAGTTATATATGCTTTCCGGAGAGTGCTGGCTTTGGCACATCAAAGGCCCAAGTGGAAGACTTCAGTACAACGTAACTTCTGCCTCCTGCGTGCGTTTATTCAATCCAACGATGCAGTCATCCTAAGGGCCATTTCGCTTTCTCACGGAAGAGGCTTGGGGATCCCTATAGCATTATTTTGCTTCGAAGGTTAAATCTGGAATTCCTCGGCGATGTTTTATAAGAGAGATGTGACGGTATTTCTCCTCGGCGCTGGGAGGCGGGGGAATGAAGATGGGAAATACCTTAGGAAGGCTGGCTGGAAGTTCCCGCTTTATGCAATTTGCAACCGAGGGTTATTTATGGGTGGTGTATGATCTTGTATACTCAGAATGAGGCTTAGCTTTTACGGTGAATGTATAGTTTGTGATTTCACTTATATGATTTTTAATTTTTCATATTCATTATGCAAAACGTGGCATTTCAAAATTACCAGGCCTGTCCTTATTTGTGTAAGTGGTGTCTTAGTATTTTAGCATGTAAAATTGTAAGTTGTTTCTTTCATTTTAAATCCCAAAATTAGGTGCTAATGGAAACAGACTTTGTAGATAAAAGGTTTATCAGTAATAAAGACGGCGGCGGCAACATCGATATAGAAAACGGGATTTACGAAAGATTAGGATAATCTAACTGTTTCTTTTGATCTGCGTCCTTGTGCCGACGTTGCCTGTCTCCGTTGCAGGTGCATATCCTTATCAAGGGTCATTCGGGTCGCCTCGGGTATCTAGAGGCATCGAGATCATCTCTTTGTGTCGACATGACTCCAAAAACGAGGTGAACCAGGCCTGGCTCCTTGTCATGTCGTAGGTTTCTCCTTGCGTCACCGCCCGCCAAGGAGCACGAAAGTCAGGGCGGGTTCGTGTGCGTCCCGGAGGCAAGCGGACGAGGCAAGGAGGGTGAAGTCAGGGTCCCGTCGATGGATGGTTTCTGCGATCACTTGGGCAACAGTTTTGTGTCATAAATTCCCCGGTTTAGGAGTCAAAAGGTCACGGTCGGTCCGGCTGTCAGGATTTGTGACGCCGTTTCGAGATCGAGAAGTTATGCATCGCTGGTTTTGATTCGCGATTGTCTCTCTCGACTTGCATTATCTCTCCGCGAATTGTTTTCCTTAGGAAAAGTATTCGAAATGGCAGCAGCAGCGTTGCTGACCTTTTATGCAGATTGAGTTTATTATTATTATAGTTTACTTGATGTTTAAGGTGCTTGTAAGGGAATTTGATAAAACTTCATAGAAATAAGAAAAAAATACAGACCAACAAAAAGGATTGGGTGCGCCTTTAATACTGTTATCTCACCTTATCAGCGGACACTTTGTAGTATTATCTGCGGGCATTATTAACACACCTACGGTGTCCAGTGCCGACAGGAAATTTGGCAAGAGATAACTGGCGTGTTGTTAATTTTATTTAGTCTTTCAATGATAAGCGACGATTACATCTATCAATCTCTTAACACTTTCGGCAAGACTAAGGACGCTGATTTGAGCATGTTATTTTCCATTACAGCAGTCGTTATTCTTATGTGATATTTTCCTGCATCTCTTCTCCGAATTTGCCCCCGTCTCCCTCAAGCACGCGGGCACACGCAGTCCCAGTATCCCGTAAACTGAAGGCGCGAAAACCTGTAATTCCTGAACGATAGGTCGTGTTATGTCAGCTGGAACCCAGCGAGGTTATGCATGGAGCTGTTAAGTAATACTTGCTGGAGGAGGAGAGGGCTAAGTGGCGGGGAGGAAGTTTTTTTTTTTGTTTGTTTTGTTTTGTTTTGTTTTTTGTTCCTGAGCGTCTTCTGTATTTTGTGATTGTTCTTGTCTACTTCATTTCCATGTCGGTTTCATCTGCATTCTGATTATTATAATATTCTTCCTTTTTATCTTTTGTCTGTCTCATCTTGATTCTTTTCTCCCTTTTCCTTCGTCTCTCTGGATTCTCGTGAGGTACTTTTGAGTGCAACAACTCCTGCAGGAGCTCAGGTTTTGCATTTCAAATGATAGGAACTTGAAACGATTTTATATATATTCGCAATTCTATTTTCATACAAAGGGACTGTTTTGTAACATTTGGAGAACGTCCGGAACACAAAAACTAAAATAACCTCGTCATACAATTGCCGAAAGCATTGTCGAGATCACACACTTTGCGTTACAGTTACAACTATTGCTTGAAGGGTTGCTTGGGGATGCTTTCACGATGACCAGAACCACAAGAACCGTTCCGAGAT
>BOPN01004144.1:100000-110000 GCA_017312705.2 Penaeus japonicus | reverse complement strand
CAATAAAACAACATCGGGAGGGAAATATGTGGAGTTTAAGATGAATATGTTGAAATATACTGTATATCAACAGAATCAATAAAAGTAATAGTCAGTATTTATTCCTAGTAAATACATAGATTAATAAATAATACTTGTAGTAAAAGAGGTTTAGTATTAGAATAATAATAATATATTTGATGGTAACATTGATGTTGATAATAACAATAATAACAAGAACAAAAGTAATGAAAATAACAATAATATTAATGATAATAATAATAATAATGATATCAATAACAACAACAACAATAATGATAATAACAACACTAATAGCAATAACAATAACAACAAAAACAAAGACAATAACAAATATAACAATAACAACAAGAAGCCCAGATGAGCAACTTCCCACAGTGACAAATAAGCAAGAGAAATTTGGACCTTTTTTTTCTTTCTGTTTCTTAGTTCTTTCTGTCTTACGTTTTTCTCTCTCTTCATTTCCTTTCATCTTCCTTTTTTCATTTTCTTAATATGTATGTCTTAAAATCTTTCGTTTCTTATTACTATTTCTTTTTATAGATTGAACTCCTGAATTTCTATCATCCTTCCTACTAAAATTACAACTAATATTCTTACCATCACATTACTAACATTCTTACCATAAAGGTCACCACTAATAATCCTATTATTACCATCACTAATATTCCAAACATTGCAACCGTTGACTCTCCTTCCGTAACAGTCATCACTGATATTCTTACCCAAACACTCACCACTAATATTCCTACCATTACATCCATCACTATTATTCCTACCACTCGTATTACTACTGACATATATATATATACATATATACATATATACATATATATATATATATATATATATATATATATATATATATATATATATATATATATATATATACACTCACACACACACACAAATCATTTATTTTCTCCACTACCCAATAACCTTATTCTTGGTGCCCCTCAAGTCAGAAAAAGAAGAGGAAGGGGAATCAAAGGAGGGGAAAAAACTCCCCTTTACAGCAAAGTATTCCAACCATAACCCAACCTTCTTTGGCTCGTCTTAGAACTCCCACGTCACCAGTTACCGTGGAGGGAGAAAGACGTGTGATCTCCTGTGTGTTGTCATTAAAGATTTTAGTATATGGGGGTGGGGGGCGAGAGGGAGGGAGGGAGGGAGGGAGGGAGGGAGGGAGGGAGAGGGAGGGAGGGAGGGAGGGAGGGAGAGGGGAGGTGGAGTGGAAGAAGGAGGGAGGGAGAGAGCGAGGGAGAGGGGGAGAGGGAGAGAGGGAGAGACGGAGAGAGAGAAAAAAAAACACATAGAAAAAAAAACTGACAAATAGACCCCCTCCCCTTTAAAAAAAAAAAAAAAAAAAAACGCTCACGCAATAAAAAAAAATAAAAACCAAACAAATAAAAAATCCCCGAGAGCCAGAGAGCCTCCGCCGGCGCATCGCCCCGACATTCCGCCCAATCCGACGTTGAGACTCTTTGCTTATGGCCTTCTTCCAGCTCGCTTGCAAGAGGGGAGGGGGGGAGATGTAGGGGGAGGAGGGGGGAGGGGATACAGGAGACTATACAGGAGGCGGGGAAAGTCCTCCTCCTACTGACCTACATCTACAACTCTCCTCAGGAAACTGTCTTGTATATCCAGCCATAAACTCCGCTACCTCAACGTATTGCGAGTGAAGAGGAATATGGCCAGACCAAAGGCGGTTTAGGTGTTGTTGTTGCTTCTTTTTTTTTTTCTCTCTCTCTCGTACTTATCTGTATTCTGGCGACAGGCTGAGAGACAGAGAGAGAGGAGGAGGGGGGTAGGGAGGGAGGGAGGGAGCGGGAGAGGGATGGGGGGGAGGGAGGGAGGGAGGGAGGGAGGGAGGGAGGGAGGGAGGAGAGAGAGAGAGAGAGAGAGAGAGAGAGAGAGAGAGAGAGAGAGAGAGAGAGAGAGAGAGAGAGAGAGAGAGAGAGAGAGAACGAGAGACAAAGAGAGAGAGAGCGAGAGAGAACGAGAGACAAAGAGATATAGAGAGAGAGAGAGAGAGAGAGAGAGAGAGAGAGAGAGAGAGAGAGAGAGAGAGAGAGAGAGAGAGAGAGAGAGAGAGAGAGGGAGAAACAGGAAGGATGGAAGAGAAACGTGACAGCGTGTTGGCCCGCGTCCAGTGCCTTCCCAAAGTGGGTCATTTATTGGCCATGTATCATCAGGGTCAACTTGTGCTTCTTCTCCCTCGCATGTGGAAAATGGCGCTTTTCAGCCTTTGGCCAGCCGACCCTCTCTCTCGCGCCCTCGGGTGTGGGTTGGCCGCCATTGCCTCGCTCTTAAAATGCTATCAATTTTTTTTTTATATGTTTTATGATGTAAATGTTCTATGATATAAAATCAGAAAAAAATGTATATATGATATGGAATTTGAAAAAAGTTCTGCTATGTGAAATAAGATTTTTTTTTTCTATGATGTGAAAGAATTTTTTTTAATCTATAATGTTTACGGTAATGTGTAATGGTTTTATAAAAAAAATAAATAAAAAAAAACGTTTGATGATGTTTATGATAATATGCAAGGATAATGTTACTATTCCCGAATTTTCTAAAAAGACGAAGAAAAATAGAAGAAATGAATGAGAAAAAAAAGGAAAAGTAGAAAAAAGAGAAGTAAAGAAAACGTAGGTAAAAGTAACGGAAAGAGAAGAAGAGAAAAAAAAGTGGAAGAAGGAATACAGAAAGAAAAAAAAAGTAGAAGAAAGAAAAGATAAAAAACGAAGAAAAGAGTAGACGAAAAATGAAAAAAAAAGATAAAAGAAAAAGAGTAAAAAAGAATGACAAGATCATCAATAGTAAATTTATGGTCCAAAGCCGAGCAATGGCAGTGCATATTGTCAAATAAGATAATTTACTAGAAATCAAAGTCAGTAAATCATAATGTCAATAGATAACTCAACCAAAATGCTTTCTGAATATAAACTGCTCAAAGCCTGCATATCGAACGTATAATGAGCTGTGTATAAGGTGTGTGTGTGTGTGTGTGTGTGTGTGTGTGTGTGTGTGTGTGTGTGTGTGTGTGTGTGTGTGTGTGTGTGTGTGTGTGTGTGTGTGTGTGTGTGTGTGCGTCAATGTGAGTGTGAATGTGAGTGCGAGTGAGAGTGAAAGTGAGAATGAGAGTGAGGGTGAGCGTGAGAGTGAGATAAATAGATAAATAGATGGATAGATAGATATACAGACAGATAAATAGATAGAGTGAGGCTGAGAATGAGTACATGTGTCTGTATTCGTGAGCGCACGTTTGTGTTCGTGTACACGTGTGTGTATGTGTGTGTGTGTGTATAAAGTACACAAAACAAAGACCAAGTTAATTCAAAGTGTCGGTCCTGGGGGCTCCAAGCTCGAGGCGCTTCCTGTAGAAGGCGGACAAAGAGTAAGGAAATGAGCATTTCTCGGGCCTGTTCGCGCTACTAAAGGTACTGCCTCCTTATTTTTTCCTCCAAATTCCAACCATCGTTTTTTGTTGTTTTTTTTATTTGTTTTTTGGTTGCTATGCCTTACCCCAAACATTTTCTTTTCCTAAAAGACGATTCCTACATTTTTTTTTATCATTTAAATAAAATAATCTCGCACAGCTCTCTAAAAAAAGGCATTATTACGAGAAAGGGTATTCGCCAAACACCAAAATACCAAACAGTTTCTCAGGGCGAGGTCGTCGCGCGCGTCACACACACATCAACCAGGCTTGACACGAGAGATCAAGAGGAGTCGTTCCCACGCCGGTCACGACAAGTACTTGGGCACCTCGGACGTGTCATGTCTTAAGGCCTCTCTTGGGCCACGTATCTTCAAGGGGGTTAAGGCACCTAGGGAAAGCGGGTGATCTAGGGGCGGCTGGAACGAGGGGAGAGCGTGAATGGGAGGGTCACGTACTCGGTGAAAGGGGAGGGAGGGAGGGGGTAGGGGCGGAGGGAGGCAGGGAGGGAGGGAGGCAGAGAGGGAGGAGGGAGAAAGGGAGGGAGAATGAAGGGGGGGGGGGAAGAGATAGAGAGACAAATAAGGAATAGATAAAAAGAGAGAGAGGGAGAACGAGCGAGAGAGAGAGAGAGAGAGAGAGAGAGAGAGAGAGAAGAGAGAGAGAGAAGACAAAGAGAAAGAGAGGGAGAAAAAAAACAGACAAAGAAAGAAACGGAGACAAAAGAAGCAGGAACGAGAAAGACGAAATGGAACATGCAAGCCAAAGCAATGGCACACACAAAAAGGGCGAGATGAAGGCGTAAAGATCACCCACATCACACCCTCTCCCTGTCCCAGACAAATAACAGCGGCGAGGAACTTGTCAGAGGGTAAGGGCAACATGCATCCCTACGACCCCTTGACACACAGCTGAGTCTCCCGTGCGCATGCCCGGCCCTTAACCCCATCATAAAGCATTACTGGTGCCACACAGAGAGCCACAAAATCATGCCATGGCACTCTCAGGAGGTGGGCGAGGAAGAGGGGAGGGGGGGAGAGAGGGGAGGGAGGAGAGGGTATAGAACTTCCGATATAGCCAGTCAAAAAATATATATATACTTTCTGCTAGAGTAACTTGGGACAGGACTACATGCCTAAGTTGGGAGGTGCTATGGAGCCGGTCTGTGTATGACGTAAAAAGGAGAGATGAAGGGAGAGAATAAGAAAGAGAGGGGATGGGAGAGCTGCGAACAAGGATGAGGAAGGGAAAAATGCAGACAAGTAGGAGGTAAGGAGGAATACGAACATGGGAGAGGGAGGGAGTAATGCAGACATGGCAGAAGGGAAGGATGCGGACAAGGAAGTAAAAGAAGAGAATAGGGCATGGAAGAGGAGGGGCATGGAAGAGGAGGGAGAAATACGGACATGGGAGATGGAGAGAAGAGGAAATGGAAGAGAGAGAGAACGAAAAGGGCCTGAAAGAGGGGACGAAAGAGGTGAACATGAAAGAGCAACAAAGCGGTAGAGCGTGAAAGAGGGAGTGAGTTTGTGTGAGAAAGGAGGGGAGGCAGAAGAGGAGGAGGGGGGGACTGAGAACGGTACAATAGAAGGAGGGAGTAAAATAATAAAGATAAGAGGGTAAGAGGGAAGACGAAAGGAAATAAAATGGTGGGGGTGAAAAAAAGGGAAGAAGAAAGAGAGGGGAGAAGGGGGAGGGGGGGGGGAGAATTAGGGAACAGAGAGAGGGCGAGTCTTGGTCCTTCTCTCAAAAGATTTCCAGAGGCCGAAGAGCATGAGAAGAATGAGAGTAAGAGAGAGAGAGAGAGAGAGAGAGAGAGAGAGAGAGAGAGAGAGAGAGAGAGAGAGAGAGAGAGAGAGAGAGAGAGAGAGAGAGAGAGAGAGAGAGAGAGAGAGAGAGAGAGAGAGAGAGAGAGAGAGAGAGAGAGAGAGAGAGAGAGAGAGAGAGAGAGAGAGAGAGAGAGAGAGAGAGAGAGAGAGAGAGAGAGAGAGGAAGAGAGAGGAAGAGAGAGAAAGAGAGAGAAAGAGAGAGAGAGAGAGAGAGAGAGAGAGAGAGAGAGAGAGAGAGAGAGAGAGAGAGAGAGAGAGAGAGAGAGAGAGAGAGAGAAAGAAAGAAAGAAAGAAAGAAAGAAAGAAAGAAAGAAAGAAAGAAAGAGAGAGAGAGAGAGAGAGAGAGAGAGAAAGAGAGAGAGAGAGAGAGAGAGAGAGAGAGAGAGAGAGAGAGAGAGAGAGAGAGAGAGAGAGAGAGAGAGAGAGAGAGAGAGAGAGAGAGAGAGAGAGAGTGAGAGAAAATGAGAAAGAGAGAGGCAGTCAGAGAGCTCATGCATTTTCCACCTGCTAGTCGAATCTCTTGCAATAGAATGTTTTCCTCACTCCTTTCTTATTCATGTGAGAGCTGTCCTCTTACTTTACTTGCAATCCAGTTCTCTTCTTTTTTCTTCCCTTAAATATGCAACTTAAATACGAGAATGAGAGAAAAAAATATATATATGGTAATCATGTGCAGGCCCGGCTCGCCTCTTAATGGGCGGTTGAGGAAGGCACTAAAAACATTTACAGCAAGAATATTTGATCCGCTAAATATAATTTGAAACGACCGCCATCCCCATCCACGGAAGGGTCGAAACTAGTCATTGTGTGCGTGTGTGTGTGTGTGTGTGTGTGTGTGTGTGTGTGTGTGTGTGTGTGTGTGTGTGTGTGTGTGTGTGTGTGTGTGTGTGTGTGTGTGTGTGTGTGAATGTGAGTGAGTGAGTGAGTGAGTGAGTGAGTGAGTGAGTGAGTGAGTGTGTAATTGAGAGAGAGAGAGAAAGATATAGTGTGAGTGTGAGTGCAAGTGTGTGTCCGTGTGTGTACACATATACACAAATAAGACAGATTGGGAAATCAACAGATAAATGCACGCACATACAAATAAAGTAAGCATATGAATATGCTTTAACATCTTTCTACGGTAGCAGATGACATGGCCCACCGACAATGTGTGCCTTGCGATCGGAAGTTGGCACTTGGCCCAGCTGCCTTGGTGCCACTTGACAACACGTTGAACATCCGTGGGCAGTGTTAGGAGGCCCAGACCACGTATTCTCTCAGTCTGCTTGCTTGCCTGCTTAACTGTATCTCTATCTCTCTTGTTCGCCCTTTCTTTCCTTCCTGTCTCCCTTCTTCGCTCCTCCTTCCCTCCCTCCTTCCTAACTCTCCCTCCCTCCCTCTCTCCTTCCCTCCATCCCTCTTTCACCTTCACCTTTCGATCCTCCCTTCCCCCCCCCTTCCTTACTCCTTCCCTCTCCCTTCCTCTTTCCTAACTCCCTCCCTCTCCCTTCCTCTTTCCTTACTCCCTCCCTCTCCCTTCCTCTTTCCTAACTCCCTCCCTGTCCCCCCTTCCCTGCCTCCTTCTAAATTCCCTCCTTCCTACTTCCCTCCCTACCTTACATCCTAACTCTCTACCTCACTCCCTACCTGACAAAAAAAAAAAAAAAAAAACACGATCCTGACACGAATGCCATATCGTCTTTCATCATGTCGCAATGCAACATTAAACTCAACAAACACAAACATGTATAATCGCAGTTGAATGACATTCATCATGTAATTGATGGTATGGATCTCACATTCCACATGTGATGTATTCTAGTCATAAAATGCTGAACAATTAAAAAGAAGAATTACCAATTTGCATGTGTTTATTTTACTCATCTTGTCATATCTGCAATTTGTCTTTGCTCAAACGTGAGTGAGAATAAGGACAGATATGTAGGTAGATTTATGAATAGATAGATAGACTGATAAAAAGAGAAATGACAACCAAATATATAACGGGAGAAGATGGAGAAGAAAGATGAGAACAGACGAAAGACGAAAACTGGTGGAAGGAAAATACGAAGAATACGGACAAGTTGAGAGCGAGGGAGAAAGAGAAAGAGAGAGAGGATAGATAGAGACTTTACTTGATATAGTTTATTTGCAGAACAGTTTACATGCCCTGCAAAAAGCCAGGGTAAGTTGTCAAGCATCTATCCAAACTGGCTAGGCTTCTATTGCGTAAAGGGTTTTGTCAAGCACTAATCTTACATACCTGAGGGGCTGCATTATACCGGTTAACATATTTACATGTTATATCTGGTCGGTAAAAAAAACTTTTATGTCACAGCTCATGCCAAAGACAAGACCAGTGTCTATAATAAGATTAATATAATCTACAAGTGATGTTCTTTGTACAGTGCTGTTCGATCGATAGGATGCAGTTTCCGTACAGCAAAGCAAGTAGTGGTTGAGACAATGTGATTTAGCTTATTTGCACAATTTGTAGTGGTGATATATGACTGGTTCTGCATCCAAAACTGCATCCGGCACATATTGTATAGTATAATGATGGCCTTTGCGTTAGTATAACTTAGTATAAAATCATAGGGCTTGTCCATGTATGATGTCCCAGTAATATTTTCATAATGCCAGATAATGCCATGTCCATTCTTTTTCATATTTTCTGTAGCCCATAACTGATCCTCATAATCTCTGAAACAGCTGTTAATACGTCTTTTCATCTGAGTAAGAGATAATGGTATGGCATAGTGTGGTTCTTCATAGGAAAGTGCGAATTTGGCTTACTGGTAAACTTTTTCACATGATGGTATTCCTATATGAGAGGGTAAAGTAAACAGTACAGTGACACTTGTATACCCAGCTCCGAAAGTCTGGCCAGGTGGCGCTCCTGTTCACTACCTTCCTTTTTGGTATGGTATAGCCAATGATTCAGCGTCAGTTATGCTTGCCCAGTCTGAAATCCGCACACTTTCTCTATAAGAAATATCAGGAATTAAGACTCCAATCCCAGCTGCTCCATAAGGATCAGCGAAGGCATCACAGTAGATTGCAAGTGGAGGTTCACCATAAAGAGGATGGAGGATTTCTTCTATATATTCCAGGTAATGAGACTTCATTTAGAGAGAAAGGGGAAAGAGGGAGAGGGAGAGGGAGAGGGATTGAGAGAGAGAGAGAGAGAGAGAGAGAGAGAGAGAGAGAGAGAGAGAGAGAGAGAGAGAGAGAGAGAGAGAGAGAGAAGGCAAGAGAGAAAGACACGAGCTCTACTCATCACATCTCAAGAAGTAGAAATAGCAACCTCGCTCGAGTTTCTCGTGCTCTTACGCAAGACGTAGAAGCTCTCAGTGTTTCACAAGGCCCACATCTACAAGGTAACACGTACCGCATCTTCCACGATTTCATACTCTGTGGTTCTACTCAGAGCAGAGAGCGGTGCATTCTAGTGAGAGTCTCGTGGAGATATACAGATCAACACATACAGATCAACGAACAGCTGAATACACACGATTCAGCGAAAGCCACTGTTTGTCCTGTTGAACATCGGATTATTTCTTTGTAAGATAGAGAGCGTATTGTTGCTAATATCGATATCGTTCTTGTAAGAACACTTTTAATGGTTACTACCTGCGTTCTTACGAGTGTTAGGTAATTTAACTCCTCATTGTTTTTGTAGTTATTGTGAAAGTTTTGAACATTTTTAGATTAAAGGTTCAGAAGGGTGGTGGATTAATTGACTTCCCGCTGGCCAGGATTAACAACTCTAAAATCCTTTCCCGTAAGCAGAAAAAGCCCTGAGTCATTGAGGGAAAGAGCAGAGGATAGAGAGAGAACCAAAGGATGGGACGTGAAGGGCTCCTCCTCCAGCCCATCCTTCTCAATGACACAGGCAGGTGTATCATCAGGCTGGCTACAAATTCATAAATTGTTGTAGCAGAGAAACGGTTGTGTTCTTCATCTCTTCACCGAGCTCAAATTTGTGAACAAGCATGTTCTCATTTGGTACCAAACTCCATCGTTTCTCCTTTGGTGTCGACGATGGGGCCTAAACCAGACAGCTCACACTATGACATACGTGTTTGATATTCAGAAATCTAGACGCCGTGACCTCTGCGGCCTTTAAACACAACTCAACTCGTCATAGTAATATTACGCTATTGTGATGTCATTTTTTCTTCCATTAACAGGCTTTTTGCATAAGGTTAGGTTCTAAATTAAATGCTTATCTGAGAAATCTGTGGCCTAAAATAAAATATTTAAAATATCCTCATTAAATCTTGTTAACATATTCTCACATCCTCCTAAACAAAGGTTAAGAGAGAGAGAGAGAGAGAGAGAGAGAGAGAGAGAGAGAGAGAGAGAGAGAGAGAGAGAGAGAGAGAGAGAGAGAGAGAGAGAGAAAGAAGAGAGAGAGAGAGAGAGAGAGAATGAGAGAGAGAGAGAGAGAGAGAGAATGAGAGAGAGAGAGAGAGAGAGAGAGAGAGAGAGAGAGAGAGAGAAAGAGAGAGAATGAAAAGGAAGAAGAGGAAAGGGAATGAAAGAAAGGAGAGAATGAGGGCATTCAGACAAACAGTGGCAATAGAGAGAGAGAAGAACCAACGAGACCAGCAGAACACAACCCAACGAAAAATCCGAGCCTCCAGAACCCGACAGCCGAAGAGCTAGCCGAGCGTTCTAATCGCCTCCCGGTTCGCTTGGGGGAGCCTAACCGACACCGTCTCGC
>BOPN01004144.1:75000-90000 GCA_017312705.2 Penaeus japonicus | reverse complement strand
AAGAAAAAAGGCAAGAGAGAACCGGGAAATTTAGAAAGAATTCCTTAATCAAAATTGCAAACAATAAACACCTCAGATAAACAGTCGAAAGAGAGAGAGAGAGAAAGGGAGAGACGAAGAGAGGGAGAAAGAGAAAAAGAGAAAGAGAGAAAGAGAGAGAGAGAGAGAGAGAGAGAGAGAGAGAGAGAGAGAGAGAGAGAGGGAGAGAGAGAGAGAGATTGATAGAGGGGGGTAAGAGAGAGAGAGAGAAAGGTAAAAGAAAAGTGCAAAGAAATATTCAAGAAAGAGAAGAAAAGGGTTGAGCGAGAGGGAGAGGAAAAGACCCCCAAGAAAAGCGGGCCCAGCCAGCGTCCCCGCAATGTTCACATCGACCAATCGCCGACCGATAACGAGGTGTCAGTAGTTTGCAGCTGACACGCTCAGCCGCCTCGCCTCCGCTCTTCACACTATCGACATTCATACTTCACCTTCTCACACTGCATTCACACTGGGCGCGCGTCTCGGGCCGTTCTTATCCGCTTAACATGCCCTATGATTCTGAGGCACTCATAACACATTAGCACTTGCCGTGAAGATGTTCCTTTCATTCACACACGTATATCTTTCATCCTTTCTCTCTCCCTACCTCCCTCCCTCATCCTTCCCCTCTCTTCCTCTCTTTGTCCCTCCTTCCCTCCCTCCCTTCTTTTCTCCTTTCCTTTATTTCCTTTCCCTTCCTCTCTTTCCCTGTCCATCCCTCCCTCCTTTCCCTTCCTCTTCTCCTTTCATTTCCTATCCTCTTTTCTTTCCCTTCCTCTTCTTCCTTCCTTTCCCTTCAATTCCTCTCCCTGCCACCTTCCCTCTCTTTCTTTCTCCCTCTCCCTCTCTCTAGACCCTTTCCTCCTTCCCTCTCTTTCTTTCTCCTTCTCCCTCTTTCTCCATCCTTTTCTCCCTCCCTCTACCTACTCTCCCACTCCCTCTCTCCCCCTTCATCATCCACCAACACACACACCGCCAGCATATTCCACCTCGACCTTAACTTCGTGTGCAACGCCTCTGTTTCCTGTAGGCATCGTGCACTCTGGAATTTGCACAGAGAGCCTAAGTTTAATAAACAAATTATTCATCGCCACGCCCTTTCCTCATACTCTCCGAAAGTGATTCTCTGTCTCTGTCTCTCTCTTTCTCTCTCTCGCTTCTCTTGTCCTCACTAGCTCACTAACTCTCTCTCGCTCACTCTCTGTCTCCCTCTCGCTCTCTGTCTCTCTGTCTCCTCACTCTCTGTCTCTCTCGCTCACTGTCTCTCACTCTGTCTTTCTCTCGTTTCTCACTCTCACACACTCTCTCTCTTTCATTCTCTCTCTCTCGCTCTCTGTCTCTCTTTCGCTTCTCTCTCTCTCGCTCTCTGTCTCTCTTCCGTTCTATCTATCTCTCCCTCTCCTTCTCCCTCTCTCGCTCTCGCTCTCTCTCTGGGCGTGAGAGAGAGAGAGAGAGAGAGAGAGAGAGAGAGAGAGAGAGAGAGAGAGAGAGAGAGAGAGAGAGAGAGAGAGAGAGAGAGGGGGGGGGGGGAGAACAAAAGAAAAAACGAAAGAGAGAAAGAGAAAGAGAAATAGAAAGAGAGAGAGAGCCAGCCCCACAGTCTCCACACAAGAGGCCAACCAACCCGCAGAGCCCGGGACGAGCGCAGGAGAAAATTCAATCAAAAGTAAATTCCCTCGCCATCGCCACCAAATCGCAAACTCCGAGCCACTCGCCAGAAGCTGTCGGTCGAACGGGACATTCAGACAATGGCGCTACTCAAAGGAAGGAGACGTAACAAAATGGAAGACGATAGGGAAAGAGAGGAAATAATGGGAAATGAGGAATAAAGTATGACAAGAATGAAATAAAATCAAAGGGTTATTTATGTTGTTATCTTTTAACGCGCAGAGTGGCCGGACTAATCCACATGCAAAAACGTAAAAAAAGAGGTAAGTGGACAAAAATAAAATAAATCAATAGATAAAATACAATACTAAACTATATGAAATAACTCTCAGCAACGCACAGAACTGGACGTACAAAGAAATGAATAGAACGTCCAAAAAAATAAAATAAAATAATAATAAAATGAACAGAGGAAAGTGAGGTATAAAAGGACCGACTTTCGCTTCATGAAGTCAGGTTATACAGCATAGGCCAAATTGAATTTATTCCATTTATTCAACTACATGGCGAAATCTCTTGTGCTCTTGTGCATGGGAGGAAAAAACATGATATATATTAACACGACGGGAGGGAAATTTTGTCTAATCCCTTTCCAATTCCAAAAGCTCAAAAAATGCAAAAATTTCCGCAGAAAAAGGAAGTCTCATAATATTCACTTTGTCGATTCTTCTGGTCATAAATAAAATCAGAAAATAAAGAATATAGGCCTACTATAAAGAGTCACATAGTGTACAGGAAGAGGAAGAGGGAGGGAGGAAGGGGAAAAGAGAGGTAGGAAGAGGAAAAGACGTAGGGAGGGTGGAAGAAGAGGAGGAAAATATAGGTAAGAGGAGGAAAAGGAGGAGGGAGGAAGGGAGAAAGAGGAAGAGAGAGGGATGAATAGAAAAAGGAGGAGGGAGGAATAGCAAGAGAAGGAGAGAGAGAGAGAGAGAGAGAGAGAGAGAGAGAGAGAGAGAGAGAGAGAGAGACAGAGAGAGAGAGAGAAAGACTCACGGTTTCATGGCCGTTGTCGTCAACGAGACATACCTGAAAGAAAGAAAACATTTTATTAAAACATACAGATATTCACTACAGTTGCCATTAGTTCCAATAACAGCGACGGCCACTAAGCTACTTGCAACGCCCAAAACAACAACAACAATAACAAGACCAAACCCGAATAAGAAAGAAAACAACCCCAAATAACCCCAACAAAGGAAAAACTCCCACATAACAACCCAAAACGTGATTCCAAATTACAGATCCCAACAGTTGTCTTTATGTGGATCCTCTGACATTAGTATCACAGACCGAACTCTCGTAACTTCATTAAAGAGACTTAAAAACTCTTTAATAGAAGGATTCGCTAGTAAAATGAGAGTTGAGAAGATCCCACTCTGACCTCTACTGACAGACCTGTGAGCATTTTTATGCTCCCCAGGACAGTTCTCTCCTTCTTCTTGTGTTTGTGTGTGTGTGTGTGTGTGCCCCCTTTCACACACACACACACATACACACACACACACACACACACACACACATATATATATATATATGTGTGTGTGTGTGTGTGTGTGTGTGTGTGTGTACATGTGTGTGTGTGTGTGTGTATGTATGTGTGTGTGTGTGTGTGTGTGTGTGTGTGTGTGTGTGTGTGTGTGTGTGTGTGTGTGTGTGTGTGTGTGTGTGTGTGTGTGTGTGTGTGTACATACATATACATACATATATATATATATATATATATATATATATATATATATATATATATATATATATATATATTTAAAGCAAGTGTTATAAAAACTATTACCAAATAAGGATAATTAACCATAAAAGCCCCATTTCTTTGAGTTTCATGGAACATAGAAGACCGCATGCATGTGGTTCTGCAACACTGAAATTACACGTGAAAGCCTCCACACTCACAGGACAAGAGTTAAGGCGATTACGTGTAGTAAAGTCCTTTGCTCTTATAGTATAATATTCTGAGTACATTAATAATATGATTTATGGAAACGGGTTATCTGTCTGTGTGTGAAGGTTTCCGAGAATGATAGAATGTGTGTGTGTGTGTGAGGGGGGACGGGGGGGGGGGGCTGAGGGAATCTGTGTTTGCGTGCGTGATTGAATAGGTAAACTCTTTTAGTATCTCTCTCTCTCTCTCTCTCTCTCTCTCTCTCTCTCTCTCTCTCTCTCTCTCTTTCTCTCTCTTACATTCCAAGATATTTATTGAATAAACTTAATTCCACTCTGAAGAGTTTGGAAAAGTTGCTTGACTTATGTCGAGGCATCACTAAGTTAATGGACAGAACGCCATAAGTTAGGAAGAAAAGTTGAGAAAGGTAGGCCAGCTGGAAGGGCCGTTTTACGATGTAGTCATAATTATGAGGGTACACGCGCGCAAGCGCGCGCAAGTACACACACACACACACACACACACGAATAGACACAGAAAAATGACAAACCCCTCAAGACAGAGTGATAAAAAGCCCCAAATCACAAGACAATTAGATTTCTTAAAAGAAATACCCCTACCAAGTCCCGATGAGAACATCAGTAAGGAAGTCCTCCTAATACGGACACCGTCCCATCCGTTGGGCCGTCTGTCTGCCTCTGTGACTTCAAGAGAAACAATATGTTACGTATAGGGAGGGACATTCGAAGTTCCTTCAGTGGCCGCCAGGGGGATGACTTGATTCCAGACAGAAGATTTGATATTTGCGGTTTGTGAATAATGAAGTGGGGACTTTGGGCAATTTATGCCTTTGTATAGGGTTGGGTTTTAAAGTAGAGTGCATGGTTAGAAATTTTAGCTTGTATTTTTTAAACAAAACCTCTTTAAATCTTGCAAACATATACCCTTCCTAAAAATAGAGGATAGAGATGAGAGAGAGATCAACAGAGAGAGAAAGAGAGAGAGAGAGAGAGAGAGAGAGAGAGAGAGAGAGAGAGAGAGAGAGAGAGAGAGAGAGAGAGAGAGAGAGAGAGAGAGAAAGAGAGAGAGAAAACGCACAACAATGAGCAACAAAAGTCTAACCGGATAATTAATTAGAATGGCCGGTTGACGGTGGGAAAAAACGAAAAAAATGGACACCCTGATATGAAACTGGAAAAAGGAATCCAAGTGCTTTCTCTCCTTCAACGCAGATATTTTCCTCTCCGGGCGATGAGACGAGAATGAGCAGAGAGGTTAAAGGGATGAAGAGATGGAGGGAAAAGAAGTAGCCAATGAGGAAAAGAAAGCAAAATTCTAACAGAGAGAGGAGAGAGAGAGAAAGGCAGACAGACAGCAAAACAGAGAGAGATACAGGAAGGGAGAGAAAGAGAGAAAAACGATGAGAAAGGGACGTGAAGCAGCATATGGACATGCACTGAATGCAAGGCCCGAAGCAAGGATTTAGTGTTTGTAGGAGTGAAGGGCAAGAGGCGTCGGAGGGCGTGGAGAGCAGAAGGCAGGGGGCGGCAAACGTTCCTGAATTCGAATGGGCCCCTCGCGTGAGGTGTTTGGAAGGGGAAGGGGACGGGGAAGGGGACGGGGAAGGGGAAGGGGAAGGGGAAGGGGAAGGGTAGGAGAGGGGAGGAAGGGGAATGGAAGGGATGAAGGGAGCAGGAGTAGTCTTCCCAGTTAGGGGAATGGGGGGGGGGGGGGGGGGGGGGGGGTGGAATGAGGTGGATCGATAGGTCAATATTTCTATGCGTGGGACCTCTCGCGCGCCCTAAAACGAGCGCTGAAGGTGTGTATAAGCGATTCAGGTGCGGAGGGATCTTCACACAGGAGGTCCGCCGGGAGCCCACGAGATGGATCTCTAAGACACGGAATCAAGATGAATGTGGGGGTGGGGGTACGGGGTGTGGGGAGGGGGTGTCTTAGAGTGGGTAGAGGGAGGGGGAGGGCGTGAAGGGAGGGGGCGGCGCGTCAGGAAAAGGAAAAAGTGGGGGTGGGGGAAGGGTGCATCAGGAAGGATATTGGTATGATGGGGGCGGGGTGGGGGTGGGGGGGAAGCGCATCTGGAGGTGCATAGGCGTGGGTAAGGTGATGGGTAAAGGGGAAGGACCGAGGAGGATGTTGTGTCAAAAATGGGCATAGGGGCGAGGTCCACGAATGGCAAAGGGGGGGAAAAGGAAATGCTTCAGAAAGAGTAGAACAGTAAAGTACGCTAGGAAGGGGATGATGATGCGCCGAGAAGGGGGAAAAGAAAAATCAAGAAGGGTAATAATAATAATAATGCATCTGTAAGGACAGAGTGGGTAAGCGTCAAGTACGGTAAAAAAGAGGGAGTAGTTCCATTAACAAGGGCAAGGGAGTATACGCCAGAAAGGGCAAGAAGAACAACAACCAGAAGCTCAAGCGGGTAGATATGGAAGCCTCGACGTAAAGAGGAAAAGGCATGAAGAGCGAGGAACAATGTTCTCTGAGTGGATACGAGAAGAGGGGAGAGAGGTGTGGGGAGAGGGGAACGAGGAGTGGAAAGAGAAGAGATGAGAGAGGAGAGATGAGAGAGGGGAGAGAGAAGAAAGGAGAGTTGACAGGGAAGAGGGAAGAGAGATCAGGGAAGAGGGGAGAGAGGAGAGAGAAGTGTGGAGAGGGAAGAGAGGAGATTGGAGAGGGAAGAGGGAAGTGGGGAGAGTGGAGCTGGGATAGAAAAGAGGAGAAAGAGGAGAGAGGAGAAGGATGAAGGAGCAATGTAAAGAAGAAACTCACAGATGAACAAAAGTTGATCCTACTCGAAAAAGGGGGAACATATGAAAGACAAACGGAAAGAGAGCAAGGAAGAGTGTGGGAGACAATGAGAGGAGATGTGGGAAAGGGAAGAGAAAGGAGACTGAGAAACAGGTTAAAGGAAAGAACGAGAGAACGAAACACACACACACACACACATACGCGCACACGTTTGCAACCAGAAACTCAACCAGAAAAAAATGTTACCACGGACGACAACGAAATCACCAAGACAGAGGGGAACAAGTTACGAGAGCGAGAGCGAACGAGTTACGGAGGCGAAAACAATGGTATGGGGGGGAGGGGGTATAGGAAAGGGGAGGTGACGAATGGAAGGAAAGTAAGAGAGAGAGAGAGAGAGAGGGGGGGGGAGGAAGGGAGGGAAGGAGGGAGGGAGAGAGGGAGAAGGGGAAGAGAGAGAGAGAGAGAGAGAGAGAGAGAGAGAGAGAGAGAGAGAGAGAGAGAGAGAGAGAGAGAGAGAGACAGAGAGAGAGAAATGATAGAGAGAGGGGGATAAATAGAGAGAAGGGGGAATGAATAGAGAGAAGGGGGATAAATATAGAGAGAAGGGGGGATACAGAGAGAAAGAAAGGGAAGGAAGGAGGGAGGGAGGGAGAGAGGGAGGGAGAGGGAGGAAGGGAGAGAGGGAGGGAGGGAGAGAGAGAGCGAGGGGAAGGAAGAGGGAAAAGGTAGCGGACGAGGACAACGCTAGGTCGATAAGTCAATAATCTTGGGAGGACCAGACTCGGCTCGGCGGAGGCAGTGGGGTGGGGGATGGGGGGGGGGGGGGGCGACGCGCCACAGCGGGAGGGGTGAGGGGAGAGAGGGCAAGGGGAGACATCCGTGCCGTTTGTAAAGGGGCGGGGTGTTGTGTGTGTGTGTGTGTGTGTGTGAGTGCGTGCGTAGAGAAGAGAAAGAGAGAAAAGGGGAAGAATGGGAGAGTGCGGGGTGAGGGGGGGGGGGGGGGGGGGGGGGGAAGGGGGATTGACGACACACAAACTGCCAATCACGGGCGTCCGGGACGTCAAGATTTACGCCCGCGGAGACGGACATTGATGTGTTTACGCTTTCGCACGCGGAGGTTATAACGCATCGAGACCCTATAGTTAGCGCAATGATCGCAGCTTATGTACACTAGTTATCGCTATCAAAAGCCTTTGGGGGGAAGATAACGCCCGCACTTGTACTGTGACGCCTCGTTCTAAAAATGGCCGCCGTCGGAGTGGAAATTGCTCGCTATAAAGATGACAATCGTGATTTGGTTATTACGGTTAACGACTCTTTTCGATAAGATCGGTATTAATGACCCGAGGTATTTTGGCCTTATCGAAGTCGCACGATCAAAATCTAAATAGATATAATATATGTATATATATATATATATATATATATATATATATATATATATATATATATATATATAGAGAGAGAGAGAGAGAGAGAGAGAGAGAGAGAGAGAGAGAGAGACAATAGAACGACATCTAAAAAAGGGGGCATGGAAAGACCGAATTTAAATTGATTCACAGAAAAGTCCCTCAAAAAGCGGGGAAATGCATTTCAAAATAAGATTAGCGTAACGAAATAATTTCCTCTCTCTCTCTCTCTCTCTCTCTCTCTCTCTCTCTCTCTCTCTCTCTCTCTCTCTCTCTCTCTCTCTCTCTCTCTCTCTCTCTCTCTCTCTCTCTCTCTCTCTCTGCCATCCGGGGTTTGCGGTCGGCGCAGGAAACAGAAGTCGAAGAGAATTTTTTTTTTTGGGGGGGAAGGCTGGGTGTAGGGGCGGGGCTAGATAGTGTAATTAAGGCCTTAACGAGTTACAATATCGTTGTTGCCAAAGTACTTTGCCACGTCGCTCCCTTCTCTTATTAACGGAGTATGTGTTTGTGAGAAAAGGAGGGCGGGTGGGGAAGAGAGGTGGTGGGGGGAAGAAGGAGAGAAAGAGAGGAAATAATGATAGTACTGCTGCTAATACTATAATTCACTAAGCACCACTACTACTGCGTATAAGAATAACAACAATAATAACAACAGTTGTAGTATAAGCAATAACAATGCAGACTGTAGCGACGAGAGGGAAGGAGAGAGAAACAGATAACAACAAAAATAAACAGACCAATCATCAGCTTCCACAAGCTTTCCTTTCCTCCAGCAGCCTTCATATAATAAACATAAACATTACCCTCATTATAAAAAACTGTAACACCACCTACAATAACAGGAGTTAACGGAAGAGGAGGAAAAAGTACCCTATGGTGTAACAGCATCTGGTATAAACCACGTACGCGTCCGGCTAATGTTCAGCCCTTTTTCGAGCTCATTCTCAGCAGCAAAATACCGGAGGACAACCTGTCATAAACACCATGAATCACTCTTTAGTGAAAATCAATGCACCGACCGGTGCCTTCTTCCTTTTACTCCAACCTTCTCATTCTCCTCTTCTCCTTCCCTCCTCTTTCTTTTCCCCCCCCCCCCCCCCCCCCCCCCCCGTCTCTTCTTCCTTCTCCTCCTCCTTCTAAAACTAGGTGTCTTCCTCCTCCTCCTCCTCCTCCTCTTCACTCTAAGACACTTCCTTTTTTTTCTCGTTTTTCTCCTCTTGTTCATCTTCTCTTCTTTTTCTTCTCCTCCTCCTCCTCCTTCCGATTCTTCCCCTTACTTCCCCTGCTCCGTTTGCAGGCCTTATTTCCCGCTCATCTTCTTCCCTCTTCTCCTCTCCCACCTTTCTCCCCACGTCGCTCTCATTTACAGTCACACACACGAACATACACACTCACTCACCCGCAGCGGTTCTGATCGACGACGTTCATTCATAAAACTTTTGCTTGTGCGAATAATCTTCAAGAGAAAGGAAGTGGCTTTGTGATATGATGGCAATAATGTGAGAGACGTTAAATAAATGAATGGATGAAAGTTTGGTCATTCATAAAACTTCAGTTAAGTGGATTCTCTTTCTCGCTCTCTCTCTCTCTCTCTCTCTCTCTCTCTCTCTCTCTCTCTCTGAAAGGATGCAATGAGATACATGTCAGGAGTAATGAAGAGCGAGAGTGAGGGGGAATGAGAGGAAAAGTACACACAAAACCAGAGAAAGAATGTTATAAGAATGGGGTAGAAAGGGAGGGAGGGAGGGAGGGAGGGAGGGAGAGAGAGAGAGAGGGAGAGAGGGAGAGAGAGAGAGAGAGAGAGAGAGAGAGAGATGGTAAGAAGATTAGATAACCCCTTAAACCTATAACGGACCACAACTCAACATCTCTGAGTGGGTTACCATGCTCCCTTTCCTTCGTTTACCCCCCCCCCCCCCCCCCCCCGCATACGCATTGCCACATCCATCACCTTCCTATCCTCACCTCAACTCTTCTCTTTTATCTCCTTCGCCCTTGCTTCGTGTCTTCCTCTCGCTACTTCCCCTCGTTTACCTTTCACCTTTTCCCCTCTTCCACTTCCTCCTATACCTTCCCCCCCCCCCCCCCCACGCCCACCCTCCACCTTTCCCCCTACCCCAAGCATTGGCTAATCTGCCTAAGTGAGACCCTTATTCATACATGGTTCTCTCGTTGGGACTCAATTAATTTGCTTTGCTGTTTGGCCCAACATATCCCGTTGGCTTAGTTATAATTCTGTGTGGGAGATACACGTTGCAGAAAGGGGAAAGGTAGACTGAGAGAGTGAGAGTGACAGTGAGAGAGAGAGAAAGAGAGAGAGAAAGAGTGGGGGGAGAAGTGGAGAGAGAGAGGAGAGAGAGGGAGGAAGAAGGGGGGAGGGGAGGGGAGAGGGAGGGAGGGAGGGAGGGAGGGAGGGAGAGAGAGAGATAGAGAGAGAGAGAGAGAGAGGGAGAGAGAGAGAGAGAGAGAGAGAGAGAGAGAGAGAGAGAGATAGGACTTCATACCTGTCACCATTTCCCCTCGGTTGTTCACATTCCCCTTTCCAATACACTCGTGCTTTTCCCTTCTTTATCCTCCTCCTCCCGCTATTCCTCTTCTTGAGTCACATTTCTCGTGTCATTCCCCTCTTCCGCCTTTGCATTTCCCCTCGACTGCATACTCTCCCTCTCTGATTCTGCCTCTTTTTTCTCAATACTTTGATTTTCTCTATTTCGATTTCCCTTTTCTCCCCTTTACTCTGTCTCCCAGGTAACGTTCTTAATAATATACGTTATTTCCTCTCTTCTTTCTACTTTCAAGTCACATCTCTCCATTATGTATCTTCTTTCGCTTTATTCTCCTCCTTCTTTTCCTTTCTTCCAACTTTGCTGAATACTTAAGCACTATAGGGAGTCAGCACGTGCATTGTTGTTGTTGATGATGCTTGCTATAGTAATCTTTCCTTTGAATATTACTACTTTCGAGTCTTTTCAGGTATCATGATTTAATGAGGAAAAGGGAGGGGGTGTAAGTCTATCTGTTTGTTTGTCTGTCTGTCTCTCCCTCCCTCTTCCATTCCCTCCTATCCTCCTTCTACCCCTCCCTCCTTTACTCCTTCCTTTCCTCCCGCTCCCTCATTTCTTCCCCTCCATCCTTTCCTCCTTCTTCCTCTCCCCCATTTCCTCCTACTCCCTCCTTTTCTCCCTCCATCCCTCTCTCCCCCTCCTCTCCATCCGCCCCCTAACAGCTGGAAGCCCTGACTCTTCCTCCCTAACAGGTGGCCGTCATCGCCGCGCCTGTAGTGCCGGAAGTTGGGGTATCCGACCTCCGCGTTCTGGTAACAGTGGTTGTTTATTCTACGCGGTGTCTGGTAGGCACATTAGGTCAGGGAAGGAAGAGAGAGAGAGAGAGAGAGAGAGAGAGAGAGAGAGAGAGAGAGAGAGAGAGAGAGAGAGAGAGAGAGAGAGAGAGAAAGAGAGAGTTAGAGAGAGAGAGAGAGAGAGAGAGAGAGAGAGAGAGAGAGAGAGAGAGAGAGAGAGAGAGAGAGAGAGAGAGAGAGAGAGAGAGAGAGAGAGAGAGAGAGAGAGAGAGAGAGAGAGAGAGAGAGAGAGAGAGAGAGAGAGAGAGAGAGAGAGAAAGAAAGAGAGAGAGAAAGAGAAAGAGAGAGAGAGAAAGAGAGAGAGAGAAGGAAAGAAAGAGAGAAAAAAGAAAGAGAGAGAGAGAGAAAGAGAGAGAAAGAGAAAGAGAGAAAGAGATGGAGGGAGAGAGAGTCTGGAGGGAATGAAGGTGCGTAAATTCTCTTCCTCCTTCTCTCCGTCCACAATTCATCGACTGGTCGTCCTTGCTATGGTGTAGGTTCTGCGCTAACAATGCAATCGGGCGCGTGAGAGGGCTATGCAGTGTGTGGTTTATGGTAGCGTAAAACTACCTCTTGCAAACTGTATGGCAACCGAGGAATACAGGAGCCGATGCTTGGATGCGTCTACGTTCATGCTAACTTTCTTCTTCTCCTTCTTCTTGTTTCGATAAGAAATCTCAAGATATCATCTAAAAGTTTTAAAATAATACAGTAAATACAACGTGACCCAAAAACAGCGTAGAGAAATAAAGAAAAAATGAAAGAGCCAATATACTGACGACTTATCTATTTGTTTGTTTGTGTTTTTCTTTAGGAGAGTTCACCTTCAGGTACTCTTCATAGCAAAAATGTCATGAAGTCTCGCCTAGCTATTAAGCAAAGCGCGTCTTAAGATAGTCTGTGAGAAAGACACATTAAACAATCAGCGAGGTGTGTATATTGGCCACACTCCAACTTGCCTTGTGTTAGTCAGACCGCCGGCCTACTTGGCTAACCTGCGAGAAAATAGGCCTATAATCCCATAACCTTGCGCTCGAGTAGGCCTAAAAGTATACAGCCTTTACTTTAAAAGACATGCACTTACAACTCTTCACCTGTAATGCATCATGGTCGTATAGTTCCGACACAAAAGGCCTATAATAACTAAGCCCTGACTTCACGTAGGCCTATAAACCCCCTCCCCCTTTCCCCTTTTTCCCCTTGCGGTTCACGGGCCCATAATACTTCCCTCACCTCACTATACCGTTATTTCTGATTCATGATAATATGCTAATGAAGGTGCCATTGTGTGATGGAAGGCCTATGATCATGCTACAACGATCTCTGCATTGCATGATAATAGGTCGACTATCACGTGGTAATTGCGTCCCAATTGCATGATGACGGTTCTTGATTGCTATCTCTCGTCTTATCATAATCGCCGTCAGAGGATCATTACGTGACATCCAAGATTCACAAAGACGTTAAACACACACACAGAAAATATTCGCAGCAACATAAATAAAAGAAGATCGTTCTCAGCTTAATTGCCTGTTTTTGTTTGGTGTTTTCCTACAGCAAAATCTACTCGCCGGCGAAAATGTTTATTCAACCCATCCCCTACATCCAAAACAGACGCCCTCCCCGATAACGGAGGAAAACGAATTGCGGCATTCCTGTTAGGCGGGCGGAAATATGTTTGTTTGCTCTCTCTCTCTCTCTCTCTCTCTCTCTCACACACACACACGCACATATTTGTATTGATAGATAGATGTAAACAAGCGAATACGTCCCGCGCACCCGCGAGCACGCACGCCATCCCCGAATCGGCCCTGCTCCGCTGTCTCATTAAACCCGACCTCCTCTTCCGACGGCGTCCAGCGCAGGGAGAGACGCTGTCATTAGCGAGGTCCTCCGGCAGCCGTGCAGGCCAACTTCGATTCCGCCCCGGGCAAGGGTCACGCGAGCCCTCGTGTGAGAGGGGAGACTTGGGGACGAAGCGCCGTAAATCCTGAGAGTTATAGTTACAGCATGTATACATAAGTTTGAGGGCCGGTGGAAAGGGGTGGGTGAGGGGGGTGGCTCTCCTGCGCCCGCCGAGGAATTCGCTGGACCTTCTCTTTGTATTGTTTAGCACTGATATTAATTTTTTTTCTTTCGTACCCAATTTCTTTCATATTCTTTGTTTTCTTGAATTCCGCATTACTTTTTATCCCCCCCCCCTCCTCTCTCCCTCTCTCACACAAGCACATGTAAACACACACATCCACACACACGTGCGCACGCGCGCGCACGCGCACACACACACACACATCCAGACAGCATATATATATATATATATATATATATATATATATATATATATATATATATATATATATATATATATAAACGTACATATACATATCTATCTGTATATATCTATATCTTTCTATCTATCTAAATATATATATATATACATATGTATAAACACATAGGCCCGTAGTAAAGAACCTGTGGGGTGGGGCGTCGGGAAAATGTGACGGGTGTCGGGTGTAGGACGTTGGATAAAATGTGACGGATAAATAAAATACATATGTATAAACACATACATACACATATATCTCTTTATGACCCCCCCCCCCAAAAAAAAAAAAAAAAAAAAAAAAAATGCTGACACGGAAGAAGGGCGCCATCGCAGCACCCGAGTCCGACCGCCGCTCGCAGTCCCGGATGTGGGCGCACGTGAGCTAACCTGCAACGAGATGAGTCCAAATTCCCAGTCGACCTGAATGATATCGATGGACCCGAGCTAAAAATAACCTCCGGGCCGCGCCGTCTTGCTGTCTACCTTTTTCCCTCCGACTTCCGATTGTCTCTGGAGAGGGAAAGTGGAGGGGGGTGGGGGGGGGGGGAGGGTAGAAAGGGAGAGGGTAAGAGAAAGAGAAAGAGCCATGGAAAATGTGAGAACGGGATGGGGAGAAGCGAGAAAGGGATGAAAGGAGGGTATATATAAAGAGAGAGAGAGAGAGAGAGAGAGAGAGAGAGAGAGAGAGAGAGGCGTGTTCGCGAATATGGCTTCAGTTCTTTTATTGACCTTAATCGTCACGCTAGGACTCAACTCAGAGCTGCCGTTGCTTTCTTTTAAATTCGGATCTTAATGATGGCGATTATAATTATATCAAAGCAAAAGCAATTGAATAATATTGATAATGAATCCAACGATAATTATGAGGCCGGTGATAATGACAAAAACAAACGATAATGATAATACCTAGTACTAAATAGTGCCTCATTGCTTTATAATATCAGTAACACTGATAAAGAAAAACAAAACAATCTCGAAATCCGAAAATAATACCACTCAAAAAGGCACTAAACGACACCCCGTATAAAAAGAAAAGAAAAATAATGTAGAAAAAAAGTTAATTCTGGGAGCGTAGATCGATACCAGAGAGCTGGCACCGGTAGAGGGCTAAGGGCGAGTAGGGGGGAGGAGGAGGGGGAGGGAGAAAAGGAGGGGGTGGGAAGGGGAGGGAGGACAAAGGAGGGAGGGAGGGGGGTAAGGCTGAAAGACGTGGTTACAATACCTGGCTTACCCGATACTGTGAGTCACCGCCATCGGCTAGTCTGTTTGTCTAGCTGGCTTTACGCGGGCGCCTGGTCTGCCTGGTCTCTCTCTCTCACGCGAGTGTGTGTGTGTGTGTGTGTGTGTGTATTTATAAAAATATGGAATGTATATATTTTGTGAAAAACGAATAGAGTTAGATATATAACCGGACAAATATAGGGAATAATAGAGTTAATCTAATAAAAAGACGAAAAAAAGACATGACTCAACCAGCAATCCCTTCTCGGAACCTCTCCCTCTACGGTATATACAATTCCCGCAAATCTGCATCCCTAGCACATCGCTCGTGTAAGCAAACACGATAAACAAACGAGCG
>BOPN01004144.1:40000-65000 GCA_017312705.2 Penaeus japonicus | reverse complement strand
GCGGCCGCGATCAATGGCACACGATGTGGCCGAGGGGAGGGCCCGGAGACCTCTAGACGCCACTCTTACTACACCTTGTAAAGCGACCCCTCCACTTCTAACACATCATGCACCACACTGTATCGTTACAAATGGCAGACAGAATAGTTTCCAATTGATAGTACATCACAGATCACCTTCTAATCAGGAAATAAGATAAAAAGAACGGCAACCTGCTTTTCCCATCAGCGCTGGAGTGAGCCGGCGCAGTGAGCGATGCAGTGTTACCAATGATTATCCAATGAAATCCCGGGTTACAATCACTCTCCTCTCTGTATTTCATGCGATTGGCTGTCGCCTGTTCGAAATATTATAGTCGGTGTTATTCAATGTCACTCTAAACAACATCAACTATAATGATAAATTATAGGATAACAGCATTATAGTAGTATAACACTGCCAGGTAATTGCTAACACAGCAGGGGAACAGTGGGTGTCTCTTAGTTCATTCATCCACTAACAGATGACAGCACACGAGAGGCGCGGAATTCAAGTTCGTTTTCTTACCGCGAGATGGCAGGCCGTCCGTCGGGCCAGAGCTGCCGATGCGCGATAATAATCGTAAATAACATGACATTGATTTATTTTCTTTCCTCTCTATTCCTTTGTCATCCCATGTACTATAATAACTATAAGTTCTTTTATCTACAGATACACCATGTTCAAGTCAAGATACTCTTAGACTTGAGTCCAGTCGTGGAGAATTCAAATAAAAGTCGAAAAATAACTAACGATATTTTCTGTCACAATACGATACTTTGTGCCTCCAAAATATAAACAAACATGGGAGTGACAGTGTGAGTAATATTTTAGATTTCGATTATATTTGACTTTACATTGTATATGACAACTTGGTAGATATAATAGCGAGTGACCGTTGAGTGCTTTCAAACTAGGAACATGTTAATTGTGAAACTGGGACTATACTTAGACTACAGCAAAGAACTAAAATTTTGGTTTTAAAACTACCGGTATACAAAAAAATGTTTATGTTTAGATTTATTATTCATTAAGAACAATTTTTTTTAGCATGTTAAGGGAAAGTTAAATGATGCAGATTTTAAAAAGCATATGCCTTATAATTGTTTGGTAATGGTTAGATTTGTGGTAGTCGGGAGTAGTCAATGAAAGAATTATTTTCTGAGGCATTGTCTGACTAGTTTTGGTTAATTATCATGGTAAATGTTTATTAGACACTCATGCACGTTCACCGGCCTGTATTCATACAATGCCGCATGTCCACGACAGGCCTCCACATCTTTGGTACTCAGGCAAAGGCCAACAACATTGCATTGTGGCTCTATTGGCAAGATATCATTTGTAGATCTCTGGCGATTTAGTATCTAAGAAAGCAAGATTCCAGTCATATTTTTGCTAGAATATATGTTGATAGGTCTGTTGTCCTTTTCCAGAGCACCAAAGGCGTATAGGTAGTGCTGATCTGTTGAAACCGTTTTTGGGTTGTACGAGGATTTCATTACAACACAGCTCGTATGATTAGAAGCTATATCAATATTGTTTCACCATAACCATTTTATTGATTTGCACTGAAAGTTATAAACCTGAGAATTGATATTCTGCGTAAATTCATGATATTCAGTTTACATTGATATTCATATAGATGTAGACAATAATGTAAAATATAGAAATGTTTCTCTACTGTTTTGTTAATTTTTTTTATTGTGTTTATTTCTAACAAAAGTTTTACATATAATCAACCAGACATACATGCACACTGTTTTCATCCGTTCATCCATCCTTCCATCCCTTCATCTCTCCATCCCTCCATCCCTTCCCCCCTTCCCCCTCCGCTCCCCCTCCTCCCTCTTCCTCTGCCTCTCCCTCTGCCTCTCCCTCTCCCTCTGCCTCTCCCACTCCCACTCCCACTCCCACTCCCACTCCCACTCCCACCCCCACATATATGTACAGTGTAAATGAATTTGTGGGTGTCATGATTTATATTTTTTGGTGTTAACGTAGCTGAAATGACAGTATGAGCATATTTTAACATATAATATCATTAAGATTTTCTGATAAGTAGTGTAGTGTATATTGAAGCAAATTTGAGTTAAATTGCATAGTTACTTGAGCTTTATTTTACCAAATATGCAAAATTATCCTGTTTGATTATTGGCTATTTCAGTAGTATGTTTTAAACATTCATTGTTGTATTGTTATTGTTTTGATAAAACAGTTGACGTTTAGTCACATATTTCTTTCTCTTATTTGATATTTGAGTGTGGGATAATTAGACATTAATCCCATAGATGTTAGGGACTTATATTGTACATTATGGTTTTGTTTTATTTTTATTTCTTTAAACATAGATGGTTTAACAACTGGTTAGACCTTAAGGGGCCATTTAGTTAGCCTACTAGCTCTTATTTTTATGAAGAAAGCATTTAGTTTTGTTTTGTAATAAGTTTTGCTATTAATATCATAATTGTTGTTATTACTGTTGTTGTTATTATCATTATTATTATTATTATTATTATTATTATTATTATTATTATTATTATTATTAAACCATTAGTAACAATGATAATAGTAAAAGAGAAAAACTTTTTTTATAGAAAATTCAAGTAATGGGTTGTATTTATGAGGTTCGGTAGGCATTTTAATTGACTCCATTATGACGTAGCAATTGGGAAACCATCTGTGTCAAAAAACAACAACAACAACATAATGTCACAGTGGACATTGGATATAAACATGCTCTTCAAACTTCAAAGGAAGTCTGTGGAATAGAAGCATGCTGCTTATAAAAGGATAATGATGATAATAGATAGATAGATAGATAGATGAATGGTAATAAAGTATGTTTGAAAGAAATGGAAGAATTTCATATATTTTAAATGGCATACACGTAAATGCCAGTATTAATTTTCATAAGAACAATAACTCAGAATAACCAGCTGTATATATCACGAGCATTTACTGTGATGATATTTTTCACTGTTGTTACTGTTGCTGTGACTGTCTAGTTAGTGTTATTGTTTCTGTTTTCCTTGTGATGATCATGATTAACATCATCGCAATGTTGATTATAATGTTGATTATCATGCCTATTTGCTTAACCTTTATAAGCTCTTACAATCTGACACAGAAATGTACTAAACAATCCCTTTTTATCTAATCTAATTGGATCTGCACAAAAAAAGAGTTGTATTTTTGGAATCTATAGATCAAAGTTGGGATGATAATACTGGAAAATATAACAATAGTTTTCTGGCTTCCTGTGGAATATCGGTACAAATTATCCATGTCTACACCTTTAGAGGTTAGAATAGTGGCAGTATGATTAATGGACATGATAGTGATCATTATGTGTCTTTGATTATTATTAATGTTAACAATGATAATGATTGATTTTTCTTTTTTCTTTTTTTTTCTTTGTTATTTATCCAATGACAATAATTTTTTTTTCATTATTCATATTATTGCTATTATCATCATTATTGTTACTGTTCATTTGTTGTAATTATTATTATTATTATTATTATTATTATTACTATCATTATTATTATTATTATTATCATCATTATTATTATTATTATTAAAATAATCATTATTATTGTTGTTATTGTTGTTGTTATTTGCACTATTATTTGCATTATTATTTGTATTATTATTTGTATTTGTAGTGTTATTGCTCTCTTTTTTTATTGCTTCTGGTATATTGTTGCAGTTGTTAATATCATCATCTTAATTCTTATTTTTATTGTTATTCTTAATGTTTTATTATTTATATTTTTTATTGTTTTATCAACATCATTTTATTATCTTGATCTTATCATCATAGTTTTTATTATTATTACAAATATTCTTGTCATAAAGCTGTAGTAGTGCTTATTTTCCTGTTCGACACAACAATTTAATGTTTAACATAGGGAAACATGCTCTTGTCTGCAAAAGAGTAAACTAGATAGAAGGGAATGTACTAGTTATGTGACCATTTTTATAATACAATGGGACTACAAACTTTAATGAGATATATTTAGAGTTGATCTGACATTATGAATTAATGACTTCACTTGTGTAAAACAACCACTAAGTATTAATTGATGTTTCTAAATTAACCAGTGATGGAGTGGTATTCATCATTGTTGTATATTTGATATCTTGGAGTTAGAAAGTCATTAATGCTATTAATAGCTAATTAACCCACACAGGACGGGTGGTACAGCATGTGTACCGCGCATTCAAAAGCCCAGTTGCCGGGCGGCACAGTATTGTGCCAGCCATTCAATTGATTTAGGCCTAATAATTCGAACGCCCCGGCATTTGGACATTCAAGGCTAGAATTCCCCCGTCGGGGATGGGTTAACAAAGCCATGGAGACACACCACTAACATATGGCCACGTTGTATGTTAGAAGTATGTTTAGTTATGATATATTCTATCTTAAGTGGTTTTAGCTTTGATGTTGTTGAATAAGAGATACTAGAGTACCGGTGCAGAAAGATGGAAAGGGAGGGAGACAACCTCAGAGCCAGGATCATGTCATGTTGCTTCTGTAGTCGGTTTAGAGATTTGTCAAAAGCGGTCTCTCCCACGTGCGGAGTCTTCTTCTCTTACATTTAATGTGCTGGTGAAATGATGTGGAGATTCTGAGAGTTACTTGCTAGTGACACTTAGATGGATTCTAAGTGTCATATCGAAGATTTGGAAATGTTTTCATGGTAAGAAATATTAATGATTACGTTGATTAAACCAAACCATTTGGGATAATTTACTTAGTGCCAGTAGGAAGAAAGTAAGTTCGCATAGAAATATACATCAAGCAGGATGTTGGACAAACAAGCTAAATTATGAGCATGCACAGATGCTAAAGGAGAGGCAAACATGCTAATTGCCAGGCTGGTTCTCCATCTTGTCCTTGCACTATTGCTTCTTTTTGCTGTTATCATCATTTTTGTTGTTATTATTATTGTTATAGTTATCATCATCATCATCATCTTCATCTTCATCTTCATCTTCATCATTATTATGGGTAGTCATTATTCTCTTTATTTATTATTATCATTGTTGTTAATTTTATCATCATCTTCATCATTATTATTATTACTGTTATTATTATGATAGTTATTATTTTTGTTATAATGACTCACCTCTTTTCTCAATATCAGTGCATGCTTCCAGTTTCCCCCTTCCTCACATCAGCCTTGTAAACCCTTCTCCTGCTTCCTCCCCTCTCCTTCCCCTCCCCCTTCCCCTTCCCCTTCCCATATCCTCCTCTCCTCTTCGCTCCCTATTCCAGTTTCTCCCTTCTTCACATCAGCCTTCTAAACCCTCCTTCTGCCTCCTCTCCTCCCCATCCCCTTCCTCTTCTCATATCCTCCTCTCCTCTTCGCCCCCTATTCCAATTTCCCTCTTCCTCACATCAGCCTTTTAAACCCTCTTCCTCCTCCTTCTCCTACTCCTCCTCCTGCTCCTACTCCTCCTCCTGCTCCTACTCCTGCTCCTCCTCCTCCTCCTCCTACTCCTCCTCCTCCTACTCCTCCTCCTCCTCCTCCTCCTCCTCCTTCTCCTACTCCTCCTCCTGCTCCTCCTCCTGCTCCTCCTCCTCCTCCTCCTCCTCCTCCTCCTCCTCCTCCTCCTCCTCCTCCTCCTCCTCCTCCTCCTCCTCCTCCTCCTCCACCTCATCCCCCCGTCCTCCTCCTCCCCCCATCCTTCTCCTCCTCCACCTCCCCCTCCCCGTTCTCCCCCTACCCCTCCACCTCCCCCTCCCCGTTCTCCCCTTCCCCTCCCCTTCCACCCCCACCCCCCACATTATCAACCACCCTCCCTTCAGCCCGTAGTGCGCGCCGAAATCTTTTTCACTAAAGGCCACGGCTCCATGCATTCCTTATGGGCCTGCCTCTTAGATCTCTTTCCTGGGGTGTGGGTGTGTGGGTGTGGGGGGGTGTGGGGGACAGGGGGGGGGGGGTCATTTGGTCAGGCTGGCCCAGGATCTCGTAAAAGAATATGTCTTAATTTTTCTCCTTTGATTATTATTCCTCGTTAATTATTTGGTTGTTCGTTTTGACAGCGTCACATGTCGAGGGAGATTGATAAAAAAAAGAGTAAGGGGTGGGGGTGGGGGGTGAGGGTGGGAGGGGGGGTTGTTGGCGGATTGATTTAGGAAGAGCCGGGCCGGAAGTTAATTTTCAAGGGGGAGAGGGGGGAGGGTACTCGTACTCGTACTCTTGCGAGTTATTGGCTGTGATTTAATGGTACTTCTGCCGATTGACTCTTAATAAAGCGACGGAATTAGTTTTCCCGTCTCTCTGACTTTCTCCCCCCCCCTCCTCTCCCTCCTCCCTCCCTCCCTCTCCTTCCTCCCTCCCTGTCCTTCCTCCCGCACCTCCATCTCTCTCCCTCACCTCCCCTCCCCCTTCTCTCTCTCTTTCTCTCTCTCCCCCCCCACTTCCCTCCATCCCCGACTTCTCCTATCTCCTCTCCTCCCCTCCTACCCACCTTCCCTCCCTCCTCCTCTGCCCTTCCCTCCCTCTCTCCCTCTCTCTCTCTCTCTCTCTCTCTCTCCCTCTCTCTCTCTCTCTCTCTCTCTCTCCTCTCTCTCTCTCTCTCTCCTCTCTCTCTCTCCTCTCTCTCTCTCCTCTCTCTCTCTCCTCTCTCTCTCTCTCTCTCTCTCTCTCTCTCTCTCTCTCTCTCTCTCTCTCCTCTCTCTCTCTCTCTCTCTTTCTCTCTCTTTCTCTCTCCCTCTCTTAGCCCTCTCCTCCCTCTCTCCCTACTTCTTTTTCGTTTTTCCCCTCCGTCTCGTTCTCTCCCTCTTTCTCATTCTCCCGTAATTTATTTCAACAACTGTTACCATGAGACTGCAGCGAGTTATAAAAGGATATATATTTTTCACCAACTTTTAACATATGAAACGTTTAAATGCACATTGCTCTGAATAATACAAGCATAGAACGTGATATGCAGAAATGTTGGGTTTTAGGAGGGGGAAAATTTAAGATTATGAATTACAAGAGGGAGCACAGATGTGGATTAGGGGATTAGGGGATTAGGTAGATTCACTTGCTCACTCGCTTACTCACTCACTCACTTACTCACTTACTCACTTACTTACACATGCATACACAAAAACACGTGCATGCACAAACACACACTCTCATGCACAAACACACGCTCATGCATAAGCACACACGCGCATGCACAAACACACACTCATGCATAAGCACACACGTGCATGCACAAACACACGCTCATGCATAAGCACACACACGCATGCACAAGCACACAAGTGCATGCACAAAAAACACACAAGTGCATGCACAAACACACACGCATGCTCAAACACACACAAGCGCATGCACAAACACACAAGTGCATGCACAAAAAACACACAAGTGTATGCACAAACACACACGCACACACACACACACACACACACACACACACACACACACACACACACACACACACACACACACACACACACACACACACACACACGTCACACGTCACACACCAAATACATACGTCACGCACTACACAAAGTGAATATAATAGGAATATATTATACATAAATACATTCATAAAACACACTTGTTTTTTTGTGTGTGTATGTGTGCGGGTGCATGCATATTATAAATATATGTATGTATAAAATATTCATATTCTATTCACTATTTTGCGGGAGGCCAGTGAATATATTGATTGCTGACTCCCGTTTCTTGTTGCATAAGACTATGGATTGTCTTAAAGCCTTTCCTCATTTTCAGAGGGAGTTTTTCGTATCACAAGACTCCGTTTAATGGGATGGCTTTTATGTGTCTGGCTGCGTGTGTCTGTGTCTGCGTCTGTGTCTGCTGTGAGAAAGATTAAGTGATAGGGGGCAGGCAGACAGACGGGCGGCTCCAGATAGACAGTAAATGGAAATGAGGGAGGGAGCGAGGGGGTGAGAAAGCGAGTGAAAGAGAAAAGGGGGAGGGGAGTGAGAGAGAGAGAGAGAGAGAGAGAGAGAGAGAGAGAGAGAGAGAGAGAGAGAGAGAGAGAGAGAGAGAGAGAGAAATTTAACAAATTAAAAGGAAAAAGGAAAAGCCAGACCTCATATCCATGTTGGGGGGGGGGGGGGGGATGCCACCAGAGCCACAGACCGGCTAATGGTGTCCGAGGCGAGGATATATTACAACATCATAACCGTGGGAAAATGCAGTATGTGGCTGATGTTTATCTGGTGCGGGATGACACTCGCCTTTGGGACGGGGACGAGAAGAGGGTGGGCGGGATGGACCGGAGGTGGGCGGGGTGGGTGGAGTGATGGGCCGTTGGAAAGATTGAAAAGAGGGGAGACGATGGAAGGAAGGGGAACATACGCTGAGGGAGAGACAGACAGACAAACAGACAGGAAGAGAGAGAGAGAGAGAGAGAGAGAGAGAGAGAGAGAGAGAGAGAGAGAGAGAGAGAGAGAGAGAGAGAGAGAGAGAGAAGGGGAGGGGAGGGAAGGGGAAGAGAGAAGGGTAAACAGGAAAAGAACAGTAGAAGGAAATAAAGAGAAGAAGAAGGAGAGAGAGAGAGAGAGAGAGAGAGAGAGACAGACAGACAGAGAGAAATTCACCTATAATGCCGTATATAGAAATGTTCACACTTAAAAAAGAAGAACCTAAATCCAATACACAGTCACTAAATTCCATGCTTTTGTTTCCCGACGTCAAGCTTCTGGCCATCCTCCCCTCGTCTCTGCCTGCTTGCTTGCTTGCTCCCTTGTCCGCGTTCCTGCTTGCTAAAATGTCTCTCTGGCAAGCTCGTTTCTTTATGTTGCTTGGTGCGCCTGCTCTCTCCAGGTCGCTATTGGATTAAACCTCCCAGGGAAAAAAAAGAGTTACATTTGGAGCCCATGTGCGCCACGCTCTTTCACCTACTTTGTTTTGCCTCCTCTCCCTCTTCTCCCTCTTCTTCTTCTTCTTCTTCTTCTTCTTCTGGTTCTTCTTCTCATTCTCCTTGTTGGGATTATTATTGTTGTTATTATTATCAGTATTATTATTGTTTTTTTTTATATGATTTTATATCATTACCATTGTTATATTATTATTATGTTGGTATCATCATCATCATTGATATTGTCATTATCCTATCATCATCATCATCACTATTACCATGATCATCTTAATATTATTATATCTTTATTATTACCAGTTTTGTTGTTGTTGTTGTTACTATTACTACTACTACAACTACTATTACTACTACTACTACTACTACTATTATTATTATTATTATTACTGTTATTAATAACGTTGCTTTTGTTGTACTCTCTCCTCCTTCTTCCACATACACTTCTGCCTTTTCATTCCTTCACCTGTTTATATATCTACAGTGTAAAGCGTTTCTCTTTCATTCCCTCCCTCTCCCTCCATTCATCCATCCATCATCCATCCATCCTTCCTTCCTCCCTTCCTCCCTTCCCCCCTCCCTCCCTTCATTTCTCTCTTCCTTCCTCACCTCCAATATCGTGTAAAGAGTTCATATGCATTTTATCTCTTTCGGTCTATCTATCTATCTATTTCTCACCCCAATGATAATTTAATGGATTCGAGGGACACCAAAGAAGATATACATGGTAGAGAAAAGGAGAAAAGAAAGATAGAAGAGGCAACAAGAGACAAATGGATAAAGTAGCGGAAGAGGAAGAATCATTAAAGCAAGAAAGACCAAAGAGGGAAGGGTGTGTGGGGGGGGGGGGGGGGGGGGGGAGATAAATAGGAAGTTGATTCAGATGCAGTGCGTCTTCACGAGCAATTAGGACCATCTGCGGCCGCCAATGCAAGGAATCTCGAGTTGCTGCCATGCCATTGCACGGGTTGCTTGCCATACGGAAGGGGCTCATTCCTTCGTGCAGGTGGAAGAGGGTAGAGGGCGGGGGATGGGGGGGGGGCGAGGAGAAAAATGCGGAGGTAGAGGGGAGGTGTAGGAGGGGGGGGCAAGGAGAAAAATATGGAGGTAAAGGGGAGGTGCAAAAGAGTGGGGGGGGGCGAGGCGAGGAGAAGAATGCGGAGGTAGAGGGGAGGTGTAGGAGGGGGGGGCAAGGAGAAAAATATGGAGGTAAAGGGGAGGTGCAGGAGGGGGAGGGGGCGAGGAGAAAAATACGAAGGTAGAGGGGAGGTGCAAAAGAGTGGGGAGAGGAGAATATAGAGAGGAGGAGGAGGGGAAGAGGTAGTTGGGAGAGGAAAATATAGGGGTGGAGGAGGGGAAGAGGCAGTGGGGGTAAGAGAAGCAGGAGGTCTACGTCGTCGGAATCTGAGTCCCGCTGTAAGGGGCGAGAGGGAGAGGAAGAAGGAGGAAGAGGCATAGAGGGAGTAAATGGAAGAGGAAAAGAAAAATTACGAAATGGGGAGAGAGTGTAGATACGAAGGATGAGAGTAAGTTCAAGTGTATGTGTAAGAGAGTGAGAGAGAATGGGAGGGAGAAGTGTCAGACAAAGATAAAGGTCTAAGGTAAAGTTTAAAGTGTTATGCGAAAGAAAGAGGGAGAGAAAAGAGAGAAGAAACAAAGGGATATGGAATAGAAAGCGCTCATCATAGAACTGAGAATCATAACATATCCAACCAAGAAAAAAAAAACAAAAAAACTCAGAGTCGCATGAGGTCGACCTTCTTCCTCCGAAGAGGGAAGTGGAAGAAGAAATCCTTCCTTGCGGCACCGGAAGGAGTAAGAGCAAGAAGAAGAAGAAGAAGAAGGTTAAAGATCGGTAAAGATAAATAAAAGAAGAGTAAGACTGAAGAACGCCCCCCCCCCCCCCAAAGAAAAGAGAGAGAGAGAGAGAGAGAGAGAGAGAAATTGCAACAATAGGAAAAGATGAGGAAGAAGGAAGAGGGGGGGAAGGGAGGAGAGTGGAGGGGGGAGGGGGGAGGAGGGGAGGGGGTCGAAGAGGATTGGGGTCTTCGTCATCCTGATAGACACAGCCCATTACGGGGGCGACAGCGGCTAAGGCTGCGGTGGAAGCGAGTCGCCCGCCGAAGCTGCCGTTGTTCGTCGCATCGGCCGCCCGCTCCCCTGTGGCGATCGGGCGGCGGGGCGGGGCGGTGCTGTGGAGGGGGAGGGTGGTGGGGGGATAGGGGGAGATGTGAGGGGGCGGAAGGGGGGTGGTTGGGGCATTGGGAGGGATATTGTAGGGGAGGAGTGGTATTGGGGAATGGAGGAAGTCGTGGCGGGAGAGGGGGGAATAGAGGAAGATTGGAGGAGGGGGAGGGGGTAGTAGGATGCCAGGAAAGCTTTGGGGAGGGGGGGGAGGGAGGGGGGTTGTCGGCCTAGGGAAGAAGGGAGTTAGGGGAATGGGGGTATATGAAAGTTGTAGGGGGGGTATATCAAGCGTAGGGGACTAGGGAGAGGCGGAGATTGAAGGGGAGGTAGGGATGAGGAAGGCGGGGAGGGGGGGAAGGCCTGTAAAAGCGGGGGATTGGGAAGGGAGTGGGGGTGGGGAGTTATTGGGTGTAGGGTGGGGGAGGCTGGAAGTGGGGCAGCATTTGCTTACATGACTGTGCTTTAGAGTCTTGTCGTGAAATGATCTATGATTTTTTTTTTATTATTGCTGCATCTGCTATTGTTATTATAATCATGATTCTTGTCATCATCATCACTATTATTGTTGTTTTTGTTACTGTTGTTATTATTGTTATTGATATTAGTACTGTTTTTTTGTTCTTTTCTTTTTTTAATGATAATTCCATATTGCCATCTTCACTATCACCACATTATTGTCACCGTCGTCACCACCACCTCCGTCACCACCACAACCATCACGATCATCACGGCCGCCACTACCATCATCATCATCACCGCCACCATCATCATCAGCTTCACAACCGTCACCACCTTTACCTCCGCCACTACCATTAACACCATCACCACCGGCATTATCACCACTATCATCACCATCATTACCATCATCGCTACCACCATCACTACTAGTATTACTATCACTACCATCATTTCCATCACCATTTTGATCGCCGCCACTATCACCACCACAATCACCATCGACACCATTACCATCATCATCACCATCACCACCACCATATATCAATTTATATATGTATCGAAATACTTATCACCCACACATGCACTGTAAATTTAACCCCTCCCCCCCCCTTGGTCGACGATGGTGATGAACCTGCACTGTCGCGTCCAAGAGAACTCAGTTATGCAAGCTATTTAGATCGTTGCAAGCTATGTAGATCATTGCAGGCTGACACAGATGCGACAAACACGAATCCCGGCCGGCTGTGACGGACGATTCGGCTGCGTTCGAGTTTAAGCCTTCATTTTCGGGCTGTTTTGTTAGGATGGAATACACTAGAAATTCTCTCTCTTTCTTTATCTATCTATCTGTCTGTCTCTCTGTCTCTTCGCTGAGTGATCTTGGACTTTTGAGTAACTGCTAGAGAAAAAGGGAGGAAGGAAGGAAAAAAATAGTAAAGGAAGAGGAGAAAATAATGACAGAGGAAGAAGAAAAAATCCTTAGCAATAAAAGGAAACTCAGTAACCAAGGAAGAAAAAAATGAAGAAAAATCAATATAGTTAAAGAAGAAAATTAATAAAAAGAGAATAAAAAAAAACACAATTGCTGAGGAAGAAGACCATAATCTACAACGGAAGAAGTAAAATCAGTAATAAAAGAAAAAAAAAGTATAAGAAAGAAGAAAAAATAGAAAATAGGAAAGAGGGAATTAAATAAAAGATAAAGGAAATGTCATTGACAATGGAAGAAAAAACAAACACCAAAGGAAGATGGAAAAGTAAATAACAGAGGAAACATTAAGAAAAAACAGAAAGGAAAAGAACAGTAAAATGAAAGAAATAAAGAACAATATTGGAAGAAATCGATCCAAAGGAAGGATGACAAAAAACAAAGCAATTAGGAAGAAGAAAAAGCCAGTAACAAAAGAAGAAAGACAAAACCTGATAACAAAGGAAGAACAAATAATCAGTAACAAAGAAAAAAGAGCTGGGTAAAATAATAATCAGTTTCTTATGATATCAAAGTGATTAATTAATGATCGATCGGGCTCGTTAATCCGATGGCCAAGTACTTGGAGCGCGGAGCAGATGTCGCTCACGGCTGATGGGAAACTTAATGTGTCTTTTGGAACGTTTTGTGTGTTATTGTTGTCAGTGTAGGAAAGGAATGTTGAGTTGATTGATCCTGTGACTGATATCGGGATCGTAGATTGTGTGTGTGTGTGTGTGATCTAATTATTTTCATCTTCATTTTAGGATGGATGGATGTGACTTTGTTGTACCTGTGTAGCACTTGGTATCAATTATTGGTCACAAAATCATTAATGGAATCATTACTTTTATTTTGTTTGTTTATTTTTATTTTACTTTTCACTATAAATCGACACACACATGTACCGAAGTTTGTAGATGAAACGCTTATAGATGAATGGAAACAAATAGAAATGACACTGTATGCCACACTGTAAGATATAGCCACATATTGTTAGTAACCTTATACCTGAGACATAACAGTTTAGCGTGTTGAGTAAGTAAGGTCACGTTTTCTCGCATTGCTTTGTAACCAAAATGACGTCATTGGTTACTGCAACTCGCCTTTCCAATTATGATCACTGTGATGTAATTCGCCACTCAAACACCCCCTTGCCCATGAGTAAGTATTCAACTCTACTTCTGCTGTGAAGTTGAGGGATTAATGAATGGCAGTTACGTAAGTTTATCAAGTATTTTACGCTGAATTATTAATAGTCTTCGGTCATCGGAAAACGGTTACAGGCTGTTGCATCTTCCTCACTTGCCAGCTGGTCCGTTTAATTTTTAGTGTTTACGTTAAAAAAATATTCATATATTTTGTTATGCTTTTGTGTTTGTGTGTGTGTGAGTGACTGTGTCTTTGTATGCTTGGGTTCACTCGTGCTTGTTTGTCTAAGTAAGTAAGCCAGTCTGCATATGTCGAATAGTCAGTATTCTAAGACCGTCCTTTCGTGGGTAACTTTTCTGATTCTTAAAATCAGCGTTTATTTCACCCTTTGTTTTATGATTTTCAATTATTTCGTGTCTGGTTCACCTCTTATTTGATTTTAATTTCGCTTCAGTTTCTGAGATGTATGTAAATGTATAGATATATATTCTACAGTCCTTCAGAACTGATACACGTAAATACATTTTCATGAATATTTCTGAAAGTCTATTACACAGTAAATCTATATATCTTTCCATTCCTCTTTATGTGTGTCTGTATAATATAATTGAATACACACAGACGCAAACTTTTTTATGGTTACAGCCCTTTCTCCCCATCATGGATTTGCTCTATAACATTTCCGCCTGCCACTCACATATATGTTCATGGATGCTATTGCACGCTGATAAAAAAAGAGAGAAAAAATGGCGGCGTGGATGCACAGAGCAGTTTTAAGAGGCTAACATGTCTTGTAACGAATCGCCTTCATAAAGTTTATGACTTGCTAACTTGGGCATCAGACTCCGAGCCTTCCCCCCCCTCCCTCCTCTTCCTCATCTTTCTTCTCTTTTCTCTTCCTCCCTCTTCCTCCTTCCCTCCTTCTTCCTCATTGTCATCCTCCTCCTCTTGCCCCCTCCTTCCTCCTCCTCCTCCTCCTCCTCCTCCTCCTACTGTTCTGCTTCACCCTATTGTTCCTCATTCTGTTCCTCCTCCTCCCGCTTCCGTCCGTCTCCTCTTCTTCCCCCCATCTTCCTCCTCTTTTTCCCCCTCCCCACTTCTCCGCTTTCCCCCCTCCCTCCTCGTCCCTCCCCCCTCCCCCTCCCCCCTCCTCTCCTCCCCTCCTTCTCCTCACCCCTCCTCTCTTCCCCTCCCTTGCTCCTTTCTTCCTTCCCTCCCTTGCTCCCCAATCCACTTTCTCTCTCTGTCTATCTATCTATAGATATATATATCCATCTCCCTCTCTTTTCCTCCCTCTTTTCTCCATCCCTTTCTCCCCCTTCCCCTTCCCCTCTTCTTCTCCCATCTCCTCTCCCCTCCTCCCCTTCTCTCTCCCTTTCACCTCGCCCCTCCCCTCCCTCTCTCCTCCCCCCCCCATTCCCCCCTTTTCTCCCCTCTTCTCATCCTTTCCCTCCCCCTCCCCATTTTCTCTCCTCTTCTCCCCTCTTCTCATCCTTTCCCTCTCTCCTTTCTCCGGCTGGACCTTGGTGTAGGCACATTTGCTCGGGGACTTGTATTGCACTACGATAATTCTTTTTTTTTTTTAAGCGGTAATCCGTGTGTGGGTGGGGGGGCGGTATGGGCGGGGGAAAGAAGGGGGTGGAAGAGGAAGGGAAGGGGGGGGGGGAGAGGTCGTGTTGGCACTTTCTCATTGATTCGCATTTTTGTTTCTTTTTTTTCGTTATTACTTTTTTTCTCTCTCCCTCTCTTCCGTAATCATGTGGTCTTTTGTTGTGTTTGTTATTACTGGTGGAGGTCGTTGCCGGAGGTCTAATTTGGATAGTTGCGCTGGTATTGTTGGGATGATGGTCACTGTGCTCATCTTCTTTTTCCTCTTGCAGCATTTGTTGAGCACCACGTCAGCATAATAATTTTTGTTATTGTCATTGTAGACGTGTTATTTGGTCGTACACTGTTGTTGATATTACTTGTTTATTTGTTGTTATGATTATTGTTATATTATATGTGTTATCATTATCATTATTATTATGATGAAGATTGTTGTTATCATTATTATTATTATTATTATTGTTGTTGGTGTTGTTAGTTTAGTTATATATATATATATATATATATATATATATATATATTTAAAATTTATATATGTGTTTGTATATATATACCATTGATAACAATGATGCAATAATAATAACAACAAGAACAGTAAGAAAGATATAAAAATTCTGCTGATGATGTAATGTTGGTTGCAATATTAATAGCAACGTTACCTAAGCATAACAATGACAATAATAATACAAACATTACAAAAAGAAACCAGCAGGCACAATAGCCATCACCAACAATGACGATGATGAAAACAATAGCAATAGTAATGTTGGTGTGTTTTCTTAGTTGTGACTGTTTATTTGTGCATTTGTTATCGTTGCACAATTTTGCACAATCTCAAATCGTAACATCTAACCCGTGTTCGAAAAAAAAATATTACAGATCAATAGTAATGATAATGATAGCGATAAAAATAACAATAAGGATGATAATGATAGTCATTTTGATGATAATGATGATGATAATAATGATAACAATAATGATGATGATAATAATAATAATAAAAAGGATATCAAAGAGAAGGATCGGCGAAGAGGAGACAAACGGAAGGAAAGGACTTGTTGGAACCGTAAACTGATACACTGCATTGCACGAAGACACGGGAGGCGCCGTTTGCACCTGCTTGCACACACGCGACCTCCTTCCCCCCTCCCTACCCCTCCCCTCTCCTGCATCTCTCCCACCTCCCCTCCACTACTTTCACATCGCTTCCCCCTCCTCCTTTCTCTCCCCATTTTTCTCCGCCTCTTCTTTCTTACCGTTCTTATCACTGCCCTCTTCCTTTACCTGCTTCTCCTACTTTTTTTTCGAATTCCTCCTCTTCCTCATCTATTTGTTCATCGTTGTCGTTATGCTCTTTCCCTATCTCCTCTTCCTCCTCCCCCATCGTCATTCTCTTTTTCTGTTCTTACTCCTTTTCCTCATCCTCTTTCCCGTCCCCTTCCACATCCTCATCCTCCACTCCTCCTCTCTTTCCTCTCTTTCTCCCCATCCTCTTCCTCCTCCACCCTCCCTCCCCTCTTTTCCCCTCCTCTTCTTCCTGATCCTCCTCCATCTCTCCTCTCATAATCCTTTGCTCAAGGTAAAGGGAGCTTGTCCTCCTCTTCCTCCTCTCCTCCTTCTCCCCCCCATCCTCCCTTCCTCCTCTCCTCCTCCCCATCCCCCCTTCCTTTTCCACTTCCTAATCCTCCTCCTCCCCCCCCTTCCTCCGCCTCTTCCCATTCCCTCACCTCCTCCACATCCTCCCCCGCTTTCCTCTCTCTCCCTTTCCTCTCCCTCTCCCTCTTCTCTTCCTGCACCCCCCCTCCTCCTCCTCCTCAATCTCTCTTCCTTCCGTAATCCTTTGCTTAAGGTAGAGGGAGTTTTCGCGAGTCGCAACATAACTCGTGCGGGCAAGGGATTAGGGTTGGAGAGGGGAGAAAGAGGGTAGGGATAAGGCAGTCCATATGGTAGGGGGTAGGAAGAGGAAGAGGAGAGGCTGGAGGAGGAGGGGTTGGGGATGAGATGGGGAGGGGATGAGGAGGTGAAGAATAAGAAAACGAAGGGGAAGAAGAAGAAGAAGGAAAAAAATTAAGAAGGAGAAGGAAAAGAAGAAAGTGGAGGAGAAGGAAGTGGTTGAGGAGGAGGTCGTGCCTTAGTTGTGTTAATAAATATCCGCACACACGTCTAGATTCGCAAGGTTTACGGAAGTGGTGTGCGGGTGCAAGGCTGGTTCGAGTGGTGCCTTAGTGCCTCAGTTTTATTTTATTGCCTCGGGTCCGGTTAATTTTGCTCTTTGTTTTATTTGCGTTGGCGCTGCAGGAGGCACATTTTCGAAGAGGTGAATTTAGGCCATTAGAAAGAGAGAGAGATAAAGGGGAGGGAAAAGAGAGAGAGAGAAAGAAAAAGAAAGATAGCACGCCATGAAGGACTAACTGCTGAAATAATGTTAAGGAAGAAAACGGAGATTGAAATATGCTCATTGATTGGTCAGTTAGCCTTCACGGTATGGAAAACGGAGGGAGAGAGAAAGAAAGAAAGAGAGAGAGAGAGTTGTAGTGGGGGGGGGAGGGTCACGTGATTAACATTAGGTTGCAATGGCTATGGTTCAAATGTTGAATAAAACGCTCACATTTTAATAATTAAAGTGACATTAGTTGGCATGATATTAGCCTATTATATCAGGCTTATTAAACCAGAACCACGAGTTGCCATGTTTTCTCTTTTTTTCACTGAGTGTCTCGGCTCTTCCCTGGCACACCGCCGCCGCATCTTCGTTTTTGCCCCTGACCGCCACCATAACCGCCGCATAATCACCATCATCATTGCATCACCATAACGAAGAAGAAATCCCCGGAAGCCTTTTTTCTCCATTTACTTCCTATTCTTTCCTCTTTATTTTTTTTGGCTGATGCTGATGGTAGGGGGACGTGGGAAGTAGGGGGGAGATGGTGGATGGAGAGTCTTGTTGCTTGATGTGCGTTCGTTTGTGGGTATGTTGCATTGGCGAGCTCTTCTGTTTTCGTCCCTCGCGTTTGTGGATGAGTGGACTCCTTGCTTCCCCTCTCTCGGACGTTTGCTCCCTCCATCTCTCCCTCCCCCCCTTCTCTCTCTCTCTCTCTCTTTCTCTCTCTCTCTTTTCCCTCTTTCTTCATCTCTTCATAGCTCCTCCTCTTCCGCCCGCACCCTCTTCTCCTTCTCTTTTTCTGTCTCCTTCACCTACTCCTCCTCCTCCTCCTCCTCCTCCTCCTCCTCCTCCTCCTCCTCCTCCTCCTCCTCCTCCTCCTCCTCCTCCCCCCCCTCTCCTCCTCCCCTCACCTGCACTTTCACCACCTCCTCCTCCTCTTCCTCTTCCTCCTCACCCTCCTCCTTTTCCTCCTCCTCTTCCATCTCCTTCACCACTTCTCCCTCCCCCTTTCATGACACTTCATTTCTCGATCTTGTAGGGGTTAGTGGGGGTTGGGGGGGTGCGAGGTAGTTGGAACGAAGATTGTGATACACGCAGAGGTCGTTAAGGTTGATATATTAGCGATAGGACAATGCAGCAGGCGGCCTTCTCGACGTAACACTGTAACGCCCGTGCTCTGGGAGTTGTTTATATGCAGTGCTGTCGGTGCACCATAGCGTGAAGGGAGGAGGGGAGGGGGTTCTTAGGAGTATGTGGAAGTGGGGTGGGGGGGATTGTCTCACGATGGCGCCAATGTCGATGCTTACGATATAAGGGCGGGAAGGCAAAGTGGGTGGGAGGGTAGGGGGGGAGATGGGAGAAGAGGAGGGATAGGAGAGGGCGGGGGAAGATGGTGAGAAGAAAATGGCAATGAGAGGAACAGAAACGATGGAAAACAACGAGAGAGAAAGAACGCGAATGAGAGAGAGAGAGAGAAAAAAAAAAAAAAGGCCGGGCAATTCAACATCATAGAAAACGGGGAGAAAAAACAAGCAAACCAGAGTAATACAAGGGCAGACTTAAGGAAAACGGCCATGATTTGAAGTGAAAAGATACAGAGTGTAGTAGGACAAAGGCAGGGCAAGTGGCATTCTCGAAGGATCGTTGAGTTGATTCCCGAGAGGAGAGGGAGGGAGGGGAGGACGGAAGGGAGGGACGGGAGGGAGGAGGGTGTATTGCTGCAGATGGTCGCCATAGATGGTGAGTGGGAGGGAGGTATTGCTGCAGATGGTCGCCATAGATGGTGAGTAGGAAGAGAGGAGGGGGCTGAATGGGAGAGAAGGAAGAGGGGAGGAGACCGTTGGGGTAAGAGCAAGTGGGAGGAGAGGAGGGTGAGTGGGAGGAGAGTAAGAAGAGAGGAGGAGAGGAAGAAGAGAGAAGGAGAGGAAGAAGAGAGGAGGGGAGGAGGCCGTAGGGGGAAGGGCAAGTCGGAGGAGAGGAAAAGGAGAAGAGGGTGAGTGGGAGGAGAGTAAGAAGAGAGGAGGAGAGGAAGAAGAGAGGAGGGGAGGAGGCCGCGGGGGCTAAGGGTAATGGCGGACATTGTTATTGGAGCTTTTAAGGGTTACACTTTGCGTGAAAGGGAATGCCTGAAGTTCTTGAGATATTGCAGTCTCCAGACAATGAGCGGTTGAGCCTTTTCGGATGACCCGACAATCCGCAGCAATAAGGAGGAAGCATACCGACGGGGATCAACGATCGTAAATCTTTGGTTGCCATAGTTGCCATAAATCTTGAAACTCCCAAAAATATAGGGTCTTCATTTATGATAATGAGGCTTATAAATTGGTGATGCGCACTTATTGATTGTTGTTCCCTAGATATTCCTCTGTATTAAAGCTTCATTGGTGGTTCGATAATTCCGTATAGATTTATATTCCTCATAGATTTGAATATTGATATGTTCAACGGCGGAGTATGAGCATAAATTGATGAAGGAACATGGCTAGAACAGAGAATATTGATAGAAATATAGTCGAGTCATCATTTTCGCTCAAGCTGTTTTTTATGATTACAAGAAGTAATATTTATTAATTACGTCGACATGTATAGCAAGTATAGCATAACAAGTCGGAAGACAGCTTAGAAAAAATTATTGCAGCACGAGCATGCCTTCATCCACGTCAACAGCAACAACAGCAGCAGGAGCAGTGTTGTTGCAGTTGTATTAGCAACATTAGTCGTAGCCGCAGCGCGTGCGAGGATGTGAATTTTTATCTCCCACGCTCCTCTCCCAACTGCTGTCAAACACTCGCGGTTTATTACAAGCGCAGAGCCGGGAACTTGGGTCTGTCTTCTCCCTTTCTCGCTCTCGCTGTCTTGTGGTCCTATCTGCGTTTGCCTTCTCGCTCGCTTATCTCTCCTTCCCTCTTTTTTTTAAGTATGTTCCGTCTTTTCTTCTTTTCTCTTCTCTCTCTTTCTCTTTCTCTATCTCTTTCTCCCCTCTCTCTCTCTCTCTCTTTCCCTTCTCTCTCTCTTTCTCTCCCACTCTCTCTCTCTTTCTCTTTCTCTTTCTCTTTCTCCCCTTCTTTCTCCCCTTCTTTCTCCCCTTCTTTCTCTCTCTCTTTTTCCCCTTCTCTCTATCTCCTTTTCTCCCCTTCTCTCTTTTTTTCTCCCCTTCTCTCTCTCTCTCTTTCTCCCCTTCTCTCCCTCTCTATTTTTCTCCCCTTCTTCCTCTCTTTTTCTCCCATTTCTCTCTTTCTCTCTCTCTCTTTATCCTTTCTCTCTCTCTCTCTCTTTCTCCCCTTTCTCTCTCTCCTCTCCTCTCCTCTCTTTCTTCGCCCTCTCTCTTTCTCTTTCTCTTTCTCTTCTTCCTTTCTTTCTCCCACTCTCTCTCTCTCTCCCTCTCCATCCAACTCATTCATCCTTCCAACTTTGGTCCTTCTTTTGCGAATATTCATATCAGACAGAGACAGATCCAGACCGAGATTTTTTTTCTCCCCGAATCCGTTTGACGAGATTCTCTGATTTGGATTCTGGATTCCATTTGACTGTGTTAATGAGAACGATTTTATCAGGTCTCGAGGAAGGACGACCTCGGCGGTGCAGTGAATATTGGATTCAGAATGATTCGGTCGTACTGGTGGTTATAGACTTCTTTTTTATTTGATGAATATAATTCCACACATCTCTGTTTTTTTCGTCTTTCTGTCTTTTTTATTGGTTTTGTTCGTGTAAGTTTATTTGTATTTTGTTCGTTTTTTTTTTAATTTCCAAATCTTTCATATTATTTTGTCTTTTTGGTGATATCCGTATTATTGTATTCACATTTGTTTATGTCCTAACTATTTTAGAAGTATGAAATCTAAAGAATGTCATGTAAATATGTGATAGTTTGCCACATAAGTTCCCATTTTCTGTAGTCGCGTGTATCGATTCGTTTTCTTTTAGGTGATAAGGGGTAACACTAGTATTTACAATTCGTTAGCTCTACTTTCATTTTGGATTTTTTTTCATAAAAAAACATATCGCCTTTTGTATTAGATTGGTATGAAAGCTTAAGAATGTGATATGTATGCTTATTGTGATTTTACTGAGTTTACTTGTTTTGTCTCACTGAATTATTTGTTTGTTTGTTTTCACTTTCCCGCTCTCTACATTACTCTTTCCCCCCCTACATTATCATGTTTTGTTTTACCCATTCCTGTTTTTCTTTCTCCGTTTTTCTTGTTCGCCCTTTCTTTCTCTTCTCTTGTTCTTCCGTCTAACTCAAACATCCCCGTCTCCTCCCTCCTCCTCCTCCTTCCTTTTCTAACTTATATTTCGCCTCCTCCTCCTTCTCTCCCTCTAACTTCTCCTTCTTCCTTTTTTAACTCAAACTTCTCCGCCTCCTCCTTCTCCTCCTTCTTTTCTCCCTCTAACTTCTTCTTCTTTGTCTTCTTTTCCTCCTTCAACCTTTTCTCCCTCTTGGCTTCTCCTCCTCTTCGTCCACATTTTTTTTTATCTTCGTTTGTATTGTCTGTTTCTTCTTACCTTTTTCCTCCACTTCTTATTCCTCTCATATATCTTCATCTTTTTACTACTATATCTTCGTCGTCCTCTCCCTTTTCTTCTTTCTCCTTCTGCATCCAAATCCTCTTGTTCCTTCTCATCCAGTCATCCACTTTACCTACTTCCTCAATCTCATTCTCCTCCTCCTCCTCTTTCTCCTCCCTCTCCATTTTTTTCTCCCCATCCCCCCCTCTCTTACTCCTTCTCCATGTCTTTCTCCTCACCCCCCTCCTCTTCTCCATCCTCCTCCTCCTCCACCACCTCTTCACCATCTCTATCTCCTCCTCTTCCCCTTCCTTCTCTACCTCCTCTTCCTCCTCCTTCTACCCTCTTCGTACTCAACCAAATCCTTCCCATTCTCCCCCCCCCCCATCCTTTTTTCCTTTCTTCTTCCACCTTTTCCTCCTCTCCATCCTCCACCTATTTTCCTTTCTTTTCTCCTCAGCCACCTCCTCTTCCTTCCCTTCCTCCACTCCAACTTCTCCCTCTCCTCTATTTCAGCCTTCTCCTCCTCCACGTCTATATCTTCCTCCTCCTCCGTCTCCTCTTCTTACGTCTCCTCTTCTTCCACCTCCTCCTTCCCATTCTCCACTATCTCATCCTTCCACCTCCTCTGCCTCCCCTTCCCCCTCTTTCTCCTCTTTCCCCACTTACTCTTCTCCCTCTCCTTTTCATCTCGCAACTTTCTACTCTTCCCCCTCCTCTTCCTTTTCCTCCCCTTCCTCCTCCTCCTATTTCCCTTCCTCCCTATCCTCAACTTCCACCTCCTCCCTATCTACAACTTCCTCCTCCTCCTTTCTCTTCCTCCCCATCCTCACTTTCCTTCCCATCCTCACCTTCCTCCTCCTCCTCCTTCCCTTCCTCCCCATCATCACCTTCCTCCTCCTCCTATTTCCCTTCCTCCCCATCCTCAACTTCCTCCTCCTCCCTATCTACAACTTCCTCCTCCTTTTCTTCCTTCCCATCCTCACCTTCCTTCTCCTCCTCCTCCTCCTTCCCTTCCTCCTCATCGTCAACTGCTTCCTCTTCCTCAACTTTCCCGTCTCCCCCTCCCTCACCCTCTTCCCTCACCCTCACCCTCACCCTCACCCTCACCCTCAGTCCTTCGCCCTCCAACGCCGTATATCACCACCAGAACCACGGAGCGACACAAACTTTATTAGATTTATCCGCGGCAGACGGGGTTCTTAGGAGGAGGAAGAGGAGAGAGGGAAGAAGACGAGGGAGAGGGAAGAAGATGAAGAGAGAGAGTGAGAAGGAGAAAGGGGGGGAGGGAGAGAGGATGAGGAAGAGGGAGGGAGGGAGGGAGAAGGAGGGAGAGAGGGAGGAAAAGAGAGAGAGTGAAGGTGTTAACAGGAGGGAAGAAGAGGAGGAAGGAAAAGAGAGAGGAAGGGAGGGTAGGAGAGAAAGAGAAAGGGAAGGAAGTAGGGAAGGTGGTAAGGAATGTAGTATAGGAAGGGAAGAAGGAACAAAGAAAGAGAAAGGTAGAAAGAGGAGGGAAGAATAGATGGAAAGTGATAGAAAGGAGGAAGGCTATAGAGAGGGAATTTAATTTAGATTTGATAAAAGTATTGTCAACATGGAAATTCACTTACATGCTAAATGACGGTGCAAAGGGGGAAAGTCTTGGCAAGGACAGAAGCACGAAAAGGAAGGAACAAGAAGGAGCGACAAAGTTGTGAAAAGGAGAATATAAAGTCTTTTATTTCTTTTCCTTCTTTATTTTTTCCTTGTGTTTTTTTTTAATTTATTTTCTTTTTCCTTTCTTTCTTATGTTTTTCTCTTATTTCCTTACTTTCTTTCTTATGTTTTTTTTTTCTTATTATTTCCTTTTCTTTCTCTTAGTTCCTTTCTTATGTTTTTTTTTTCTCTTCTTAATTCCGTTCTTATGTTTTTTTTGTTTTGTTTTTATTATTTCTCTTCTTATTTCCTTTCTTTCTTTCATATGTATTCGTCTCTTCTTAAATCCTTTCTTTCTATCTTATTCATGTGCGTGGCCGCTCCCATCATCTGATAGAGCTAAGATAACCTTTAGATTACCCGACCCGATTACCGTAATCAAGTATTCATGGTTGTGTAAACAAACCGAGCTTTTCCAAGATATTTGATCACGCACCTGTTCTTTTTCTTCTTCTTTTTCCATTGTGCTCGCATGGAAAGGCCCGCAACAACCTTTTTTTTTCTAAATTCAAGGTATTTTGATTGATTAGTCATTCAATTTATCAATGGCAATTCTGATTATTGTTTATGATATTTATTATGTGTTAATATCGTCGCTACCATTGTCAGAATCAATATCACAAAATATATCACGATACTTGACCACCGTGGCTATGATAACCACAAGCATATTTAAGTTGCATTCGTATCATTCAATCGATGCTCGTAAATGCTAAAGCACTTTATACGTCTATGCCTGTAAACCCAGGTGCAGGTAAAGTGCTCTCAGCCCGCATACTTGTTCCTTCCAGTGTTTATGTTGATACGTAGTTGGCTGTGGTTAAAAGTTTGTGTATGCGAGTGTCAGCTGCAAGCAAGATGCACTGTGGCAGAGTGGGTTGCGCGGAGAAAACATGTGGGGGTGGTGGTGTGTTATTTCGCGGTGCCTTTAGGGGGGAGGGAGTAGTGTAGCGAGGTGCAATGTGGTGCAGTGTAGTGCACAGAGGGCCGGTAAAGAGCTGTGTGGTGCAGTGCAGGCAGTCATCATTCTAGCGGCCCCAGCACTATCATGGCTAGAGTTGAAAGGCTGCTGGGCGTATCTCTCTCGGACAGGGAAAAAATACAGCGCGACCAGTGTCTTCCAGTGGAGAGGGAAAGAGGGAAAGAAGGAGGTGGATGAA
>BOPN01004144.1:27500-30000 GCA_017312705.2 Penaeus japonicus | reverse complement strand
AGTGTGCGTGTGTGTGTGTGTGTGTGTGTGTGTGTGTGTGTGTGTATATATGCATATATGTATATATGTATAACAGTGGCTCGTATGAGACCTTGACTTTGACAAGTTTATTGAGACAAGTGATTACTTACATCTCAAAAGGATGGGCAACATGAGAGATGAGGGAGAAGGAGAGGAATAGAGAGATAAGGGTAAGGGAATAGGATAGGGTGATGGAGAGAGTGAGAGGGTGAGGGAGAGGGAGAGAGTGAGAGGGTGAGGGAGAGGGAGAAAGAGAGAGGGAGAGAGAGAGGGAATGGGAGAAAGAGAAGGAGAGGGAGGAAGAGCGAGGGAGAGGGAAAGGAAGGGAGAGTTGGAGAGAGAGAGAGAGATAGAACCGATAAGAAAGTAAATATTTTTATCCTTGTGGCTCGTGGCTTATTCGGCCCTCACTCTGGATATATCTTGAAGTTTTGCAAAAAAGTGAATGACACTGATATGTGACACGCACATTCGACTGCAAGCAAAGTAATCCTGCATTATACCTCGAAAACATGCAACACAAGGAAGGGCAGGAAAAGCGTATTGCGTTGCTGTTCTGCACGGCATTCAGACCCCATGCGGGCGTGGGGATTCCGCGATGCTGGAACGCAGTTGTAAAATTAAGAACTTTTATTTAAGGCGCCCTGGTGTTTGCGGGAGACGCTAGTGGTCGTCTGTTGGCGCACAGGTGAGTCGTCTGGTAAACTGTATTTTCCAGTTTTTTTTGTTGTTTTTTTTGCGTGGTTGGGGAGGGGGAATTTTGTCAGGCTTAAGGTGATTGTGGATGCTGATGAAGAAAAAATATTGTCTTCTGAGTTATTTCTTTTATTTTATTGTATTTCTCGATTCTCGAAACCAAAATATTGTATTGCATGGGATACACATACATAAATACAAACAATTATAATGGTTTCAACATAATACAAAGACGAATCCACTAGAAGGAAAATACAGAACTCGATAATTCAAGCCTAGTCTGTTTCACGGCATTCGGCGGAGTGGTCCAGAGTTCTTTTTTTACTCCGTTGTTCACAAACACACAAAAAAAGAACGAGTGGCCCTGCTGTAGAAACTTCGAGAGAAGTGGAGTGCCGTGCGTCCTCGAGCCAGATCAGCGAGTGGAGCCAGCGCGGTGGACGAGGAGTGGAGAGAGAGAGAGAGGGAAAGAGAGAGAGTGGATGCCAAGGGTGGAGGTGGGGGTGATGGAATAGACGGCGCTCTTGTTGTGATGCCGAATAGTTAACTCGCCTCTTGAGTGCCCACTGGAGAGCGGACGCGAGCGGAGCGCGGCCAGAGACGAGAGTGAGGGCAGCGAGTTTGTGTTCCGGCGTGAAAGTGTATTGATTGTCCCCATCAGCACGTGTGGGGAGAGTGTGGGAGGGGGGGAGGGGAGGGGGTATAGTGCACACCCGCTCGCGGCAAGGTCACTGTGCCACAGACTGGGCGGGAGGGTAGGGGAGGCGAATGGCACTGTCCGCAGGTCATTCACCTCGTTCGCGAAAGAGGGGAAGCAGAGGGAGAGAAAGTCAGGATGGAAAAAAAAATGGAAAACGGGAGAAGAAGAAGAAGGGGAAAGAAAAGGGGTAAGACAGAGAGAGATAAAAGGAGAAGACGGAGATGCGAAACGATCAGAGAGGAGTTTCCCGATGACTTCCGGTCGGCGAAATACTCTTCCCGCCCCGCCCGACGCCGATCGAAAGGTCAAGCCGCACGCCGGGTAAAAGGTCAAGGTTACTATACTCCGTCAACAGTGTAAATTTACGCACGTGGGATGAACGAGGGAGGGGAGGGGGGAGGGGGAAGGGTAAGGTCATCAGGTCCAAGGAAAGGAAGATCTTCCTCTTACTTCTCCTCTTCCATACTTCCTTCCTCTATATCTTCCTCCTCTGTCCCCTTCTTTTCCACGTATGCTTCTCCCTACTCCACCTCTTATTCTTGTCTCCTTTACTCCTCCTCCACTCCTTCCCCTTCTCCTTTGTCCTCCTTCTCCTTCTTTCTCCCCATATCCTTCCTCCTCCCCTCCCCCTCCCATCCCATCCCATCCCATCCCATCCCCTCCCATCCCCTAATTTCCCCTCCCCCCTCCCCTCCTCCCTTTCCAATCTCTTACTTCTTTCTCTTCCTCCTTTTTTCTCCCATCATAATATTTCCGTTCTTATCTCCTTCACAATTTAACTTCCACCGAAGTCCTGCAGACGAAGGCTTATCACTGAATACGTCACGGACCCCGATAAAAGATATTGCACTGTTTATGGGATGGTGATGATCAGTATTATAGAAGTGACAGATGGTGTGAAAAGTAGGATAATTAGGCAAGTGGTATTGATGTGAACGGAATAGGTTGTAGTAGTACTACCTCCACCAATGGTATTAATATTGGTAGTAAGAATGCCGATATTGTGGTTATTGTATTAGTAGTGACAATGATAACAGGGATGATATTTTGGCAGTGGTAACAATTATAATTATAAAAAAAATA
>BOPN01004144.1:22500-25000 GCA_017312705.2 Penaeus japonicus | reverse complement strand
CACGTTTTTTTTCTTATAAATCTAATAAGACTTCCCCGAGGGAGCAAGTGTTGCATTGCGTTGCATCTTGAAGAGGATGATACAAGGTGGAGATTGCAGAAAAAATAAAGGAAGTCAATTCATAGCATCAATGGTAGGCATGGAATGGATAGCATTTTTCCGTCTATTTATAGGGACGGAGATATATTTTTAACGTTCGAAATATGCGTAGGAATTAAATCGTAAAGTACCGGAAAAATGGGTTTGTTTACGTATTATTTTATATCATATTAATTGGGTGGATTATTTGAGAGTGATAATGGCCTCGGTAGTAAATATCGGGGTTGTTTGCGATGACCTGCGCGAGCGTTTGTAGTATCGGTGTTATTTAGTGGGAAGTCTTTTTAATTGGGGCACATAAATTGGGTAGCAGTTGTTGTTTTTTGAGGGAGGGAGAGGGAGGGAGATGAGGGATGAAAGGGGTAGGGAAGGAGGGAGGAAGGGGGTGAGGAAGGAGAGGAGGGAGGTAGGGGAAGAGGAGGGATGAAAGGGGGGGAGGAAAGAGAGGAGGGAGGAAGGGGGTGAGAGAGGGAGAGAGGTGGGATGAAGGGGGGTGAGAGAGGGAGAGAGGAGGGAGGAAGAGGGTGAGAGAGGGAGAGAAGAGGGAGAGAGGAGGGAGGAAGGGGGGGAGGGGAAAGAGGGGACGTACAAGAGAGGGAGGGAGGGGATGAAAGAGGGAAGTTAGAGAGTGGATAGGAGTGGGAGAGAGACATAGACAGTGGAGGGAGTGGTGACACCATAGGCCTCATTCGTTTATTTATGATTTGTTTCTCCCAAGGATTACGCGAAAAGTTACCCACGGATGAAACTTTTGGATGGGCTGTTAGGACAGGGAACGATTGGCTAGATTTTGGTGGTGATCCATCCTGTATCAGCGATTTGACCAAAGACCAAATGAAAGGGATAGTCACTTTATCCATTTTAACGCTGGAAGGTGATTGCGCTCTTGCTTCAAATATTTATGTGGATTACTAGTTCACTTTGTATTTTTGTTTTCTCATTTGTAACATCTTTGTATCTTGGTCTTACTTTTTGTTCTTCTGAGCATCAGTAATATTAATGTGTGAATTTTATTTCTGAACCGGAGCTCAGAGCGTAGTAGTATTCATATAATAGAAAATGGGTGTTTTGTTGTAGACTCATGTATTTTGAAACTGGGCTCTTTTTGTACAGAATCCCCCCCCCCCCACTCTCTCTCTCTCTCTCTCTCTCTCTCTCTCTCTCTCTCTCTCTCTCTCTCTCTCTCTCTCTCTCTCTCTCTCTCACTCCCTCTCTCCCTCCCTCCCTCCTTTCCTTCCTTTCCCTCCCTCTCCCTCCCTCTCCCTCCTTCACTCTCTCTCTATCTCTATCTCTCTCTCTCTCTCTCCCCTTCCCATCCCTCCCCCCCCCTCTCTCTCTCTCCCTTCCTTCCTCTCTCTCTCCTTTCTCTCTCTCACTCTCACTCTCACTCTCTCACTCTCCCTCCATCCCTCTCTATCTCACTCCCTCTCTCCCTCTCTATCTTCCCTCTCTTTCTTTCTTTCTTTCTTTCTTCCTCCCTCCCTCTCTATCTTCCCTCTCTTTCTTTCTTCCTCCCTCTCTCTCCCTCTCTCATTCCCTTCCTCCCATCCTCTCCCTTCCTCACTCTCTCTCACTATCTCTCTCTCCCCACCCCCCCCTCTCTCTCGCTCTCTCTCTCTCCGCTCTTTGATTGATCACAAGTTCATTTATTTAATCACGTACTTAGAATAAACATTGAATCATAGCATTCGGACACCTTTGTGTATCCAGTCAAAATATGGTTGGCTTTATGAATAAAGGATTATGGAAGGGTGAGCAAAATGGACAGTGCTTGTGGTAGATGTAATTAAATAGTTAGCGCTGTAAAGTGCTTGCCGAGGGTGTTAGCTCTAATTTGATACAGCGGTTTCATTTGCACAGATTGTTTTGCTGTTATTTGATTGTATCAGCTTTTTTCGGTTACTTTTTCGGCTTTTCTGTGTTTGTTTTTCTTGTTTCCTTCTTCGTCGTCGTCTTCTTTTATTATTACTTTTTTCTATTTCTCATTTCATATTCCTCCTCCTCCTCTTCTACCTATTCACCCCCCCCTCTCTCTCTGTCTCTCCCTGCCTATCCCTCTCACTCTTTCTCTCTCTTTCTTTCTTTCTTTCTTTCTTTCTTTCTTCCTTCCTCTCTCTCTTTCTCTCTCTCTTTCTCTCTCTCTTTCTCTCATTCTCTCTCTCTCTCTCTCTCTCTCTCTCTCTCTCTCTCTCTCTCTCTCTCTCTCTCTCTCTCTCTCTCTCTCTCTCTCTCTCTCATTCTCTCTCTCTCTCATTCTCTCTCTCTTTCTCTTTCTCTTTCTCTCTCTCTCTCTCTCTTTCTCTCTTTCTCTTTTCTTTCTCTCTTTCCATATATGATATATATATATATATATATCTATCTATCTATCTATATATATATATATGTCTATGTATATACACAC
>BOPN01004144.1:10000-15000 GCA_017312705.2 Penaeus japonicus | reverse complement strand
AGAAAGTGAGGCCAGTAAACAGTGACTGTACGTGAGTCAGTTTATTCGTATAAAAAGTGAGCGAAAGTGAGATCTGAAGACCTTACACTCCAGAAACTCCCATTCCTGCTCCCGAATTCTGGGAAGGAACACCTTGAAGCTCCAGCGCCCTGGGGAAAGAAGGATCTTGGGGGGGAAAACTTGGCTTCTAAGACGTCGGAGGTGGCACTGCCTCGGCCTCTGCTCGGGCCACACGTCTTCGGCTCCAGACGCAGTCAAGCTCAAACGAAGGAAAGCTGAGAGGGACAGTGAGAGTGGGATTCCTAAGGATAGAGATAGGAAGGAGGTGTCGTTGCGAATCAGGATACTTCACCGTCCATAGGAGAAAAATGTAAAGGAAGGGAAAAAACGAGAAAGAGAGAAAAAAAAGAAACACGTGTAAGAGGTCCTCAGGGTGTGTGGGAGATAAGATGTTGACGCTTGCGGGGAAGGAAGGACAGGCGTAACCCCCCGCCCCCGCCGCCGCAACCCACCTATCCCCATCCGCCCCCTACCTACGCCCTCTGTTGGGAACTACCTGAGTACAAACTGGAAGCTGCGTCGTCCTCTTCTTGCAACTTAACGAGGGTCCGCTCTGCAACTCGGGACGTGAAACACCTCCGAAACTTGTACAGTTATTAGATATGGCGCTCCCTCGGCTGTTTGCTCTGTCGCGGAGGACGGTGCGAGTCGCGGGGGAGGGGGTGGGGGAGAAGGCTTGCCGCGCTGACTCTGGGTCTGTCTCTTGTTTGTCGGTCTTCTGGTTCCCTTTCTATCTCTTTCTCTCTCTCTTTCTCTTTCTTTTTCTTTTCCTCTTTCTTTTTCTCTCTCTCTCTCTCTCTCTATTTATCTCTCTTTCTCTCTCATTCTCTCTATCTCTCTCTCTCTCTCTCTCTCTCTCTCTCACTCTCTCTCTCTCTCTCTCTCTCTCTCTCTCACACACACACACACACACACACACACACACACACACACACACACACACACACTCTCTCTCTCTCTCTCTCTCTCTCTCTCTCTCTCTCTCTCTCTCTCTCTCTCTCTCTCTCTCTCTCTCTCTCTCTCCCTCTCTTTCTCCCTCCCTCTTTCCTCTCCCACCTCCTTCATTCACTCTCCCCTCTCCCCTTCCCTCTCCCTCCTCCCCACCGACCTCTATCCATCCATCCATCCATCCCTCTATCCCTCTCGGAATCACTCCCATCATTTCTCTCCGAAACGTTCTCGTCGTCTTACCTCCCCCCCACCTCCCTCCTTCCCAGCGGCCCTTCCCCTTCCCTCTATTCCCTCCTTTTATTTCTTATTCGTTTTTTGCCATCGACCACCTTTATTTTCGTCTTCCCCCCTACATTGTTTTTTTTTTTTTTTTCTTGGCTGTCTATTCCTGCGCCACATCTCTCTCCTACCCTTCCTCCATCTCTCTCTCTCTCTCTCTCTCTCTCTCTCTCTCTCTCTCTCTCTCTCTCTCTCTCTCTCTCTCTCTCTCTCTCTCTCTCTCTGTCTCTCTCTCTCTCTCTCTGTCTCTCTGTCTCTCTGTCTCTCTGTCTCTCTCTCTCTCTCTCTCTCTCTGTCTCTCTCTTTCTCTCTCTCTCTCTCTCTCTCTCTCTCTCTCTCTCTCTCTCTCTCTCTCTCTCTCTCTCTCTCTCTCTCTCTCTCTCTCTCTCTCTCTCTCTCTCTCTCTCCTCCTTTATCCTTTCTCCCCTCAGTTAGCCATTCCCCTTCCCTCTTTCGGGGCGAGTCGAAATAGATCGCGACGCCGTAAAAGGAGAGGAGGGGAAAGAAAGAAAGAAAAGAAAGAAAGAAAGAGAGGGGGGAAGGGGGGCGAAGATGTGGGGGGAGGAAGGAGGAAGAGAAAAATGGATGTAAGAGAGATGGAGGCGAAGAGGGAGAGGGAGAATGTTGGGAAGGGGAAAGGGGGAAAGGAAGAGAGATCAGGAGAGAGGAGAAGGAGTAGAGAAAGGGGAAGGGAGAAGGAGGAGGAGAGAGTGGGAGAGGGCTAAAGAGAGAGAGGGAGAGGGAAGAGAAGAGAGAAGGAAAGGAGGAGGTGAGAGGAGAGGATAAGGAAAGAGAGTTATGACTGCAATATTATTATTTTATATTATATAACTATTATATTATTTATATACATATTATATATGGAATTAAATGACATGTTTGATGACTATTATCAACATATTATTATTATATGTAAATGAACGCATGATGACATATTTATTATGACGTATTTTGTCGTTTTACATTTATATGCTACAGTAAACAGATGTACAAATTATTACATATATTTATATGACGTCAAATATTATTATTATTTTTATTTATTTATACATATATTTATTATTAAACATTAATAAAAATATATTATTATTATATTTATTTTATTATAACATGACGTTATTAATAACATATATTTTTAATGATCACATATTTATTATACAAATATTATTATTTTTAATGTTATTTTATTATTTATTAAAATGATAAAATACCTAATGTTTATTTATTATTTGCAATGACATATTAAGTCATAAATATGCATATATTACATAAAACAACATATACGTTTCTAACATATCCTTATTGTCATTATTTCGTCATCGTTCTGCTCACACACACACACATGCCTGCCTGCCTGCCCGTCATTGTTACTACATATTTATTGTTTGTTTATTAACAGAGAGAAAAAGGAGAGGAGCCAGCACAGACAAAAACCCCCGAGCGGGTCCAGGGCGACGTCGAGTGTCGTGTCCCAGCGCGAGGCCGACGCGTTCTTACCCGGGCCTCGTAAAACAGTGTCTCCATTTGGCCGCTGATTTGTGGCGAGGCTGACACTGATGGAGACACTGGCGATGACGACCACGACGACGCTGGCGGTGCTGATGGCTGGGGAGGAGGCGGTCGTGACGGCCGTTAGAAAGGGCAGGTTCATGTGCATGTTGCCAGGGATTTCCCTCTTGACTGTTTATCTATATATTTATTTATCTGTCTCCCTTTCTCTCCCTCCTTCTCTTTCTCTCTCTATCTACCTCTCTCCCTCCCTCCTTCCTTCCCTCCCTCCCTCCCTCCCTCCCTCCCTCTGCCTCCCTTTCCCTACCTCCCTCCATCTGCTTCCCTTTCCTTACCTCCCTCCCTCCCTCTCCCTCCCTCTCTCTCCATATATACGTCACGAACACAACATAAACACGCATTCCAACATCATGAATATTAATCTAGATATTATTGGTATCATAATTTAGTTGCCATTATTATCACTATCATTATTCCTATCGTTATTACATTCGCCGTCCCCCCCCCCCCCCACCCAACCCCACCTTCCCCCGGTGTTCCTCGTCCCAAGATCTCATGGTGGATCGAAGGAGGACGAAGTGCTCCATATTGTGTTTGTATTGGTCGGAAGATTGCGGGGCCAAAGATCGCACAGCGAGAATGAATGAGTGAAAGGGAGAAAGAGAGAGAATATGAGAGAGAGAGCGAGAGAGAGAGAGAGAAAAAAGAGAAAGAGAGAAAGAATAAGAGGGAAAATAAGAGAAAGAAAAATGAGAAAGAGAGAGAATATGAGAGAGAGCGAGAGAGAGAGAGAGAGAGAGAGAGAGAGAGAGAGAGAGAGAGAGAGAGAGAGAGAGAGAGAGAGAGAGAGAGAGAGAGAGAGAGAGAATAGGAGAAAGAGAGAGATTCCTTTCCGTGAAATTGGTTGATTCTGGAGAGTGGCAGCCAATATTTGCTGGGGTCTTCGTAACAGCCAATTGGTCCGCGCATGAATGAAGGGTGACCTCATGCGACCTCGCGACCCTGGAGGTCAGAGTGAGGTCGTGGTCGTGGTAAGGGCAGGTATGGGTCTGTAGGATGTAGGATGGGGACGTGTGATTGTGGCGGAGGAGGAAAAAGAAAATTCCAATACTGTAAAGTGTCTATATAAGGAAAGTGGGGCAGATAGGAAGGGAAGAGAAAAAACAACAGGAGAAGGGCAGACCTTTCTCTCGCCCCTCCCTATCCCCTCCTCTCCCCTCCCTCTCCCTTTCTCTCTCTCTCCTCCCTTCTCCTCCCTCTTTGTCTCTTCTGTCTCACTTCTCTCTTCTCCTCTTCCTTGTCTCTTCTTCTTCTGTCTCTCCCTCCTCCCTCTCTCCCTTCTCCCTCCCTTTGCACTCTTTTCTTCTCTGTCCCTTCCTCCTCCCTCCCTTTCCCCTTTCCTCCTCCCCCTCTATCCATTCATCTATACATATATATATATATATATATATATATATATTTCCGTCTCTGCCGACGCACTGCCTCCGCCAAGGAAAATATGGCTGCAAGAAGCCAAACCGAGGAGGCGAGGACACAAGAGGAAGGAGGCAAACGGATACGAGTTAGAAAGAAGAAGGCAAGAGGAAGAGAATACGAGAAGTTGCATGACTCGCATCTATTGGCGAATTTATATGTTTATGAAAAAAGGATAATGGCAATCGAGGGAGCTGTGATAGGCCGAAAAATGCGCCATTTCCCGGTCTGATTGCGAGCTTTGATAAATGTCGGAGAAAAGGATTCTCTATTATATTCCGTTATTTTTTCGTTGAGCGAAAGTTGTTTTAGCTTTGCACGTGTACAATGGCTCTATGTACGTACTTCGGTTATAGAGTTTAGAATGTATTGAATGATGGAAATAGAAACACTAAAATCAAGTTTTTTTTAATGGAACAAAATGTACAAAAAAAGGTCCGTAACTTGCACGATTGTGAACCATGTTGCACTTTACTTTGCACGTTACTCTAACTCGATACTTCTCCTTTCCAGGTGACTCTTTCAGCTGATCTGCTCTTCGACTTCATCTTACCTCGGTTCGATCACATGTACCAGTCGAAGAAAAACCTTAAGATCGAATCTAAGGGCTCGAGGTACGAGATCGGCGACTTTGTGGTCAAGATCGGTACGGTGACCATGAGCGGCCATTACAAGGGAATACTCAAGCTGAGGTGAGTTACTCCCTTTCCCTGTCACCTGTCTCTCTT
>BOPN01004143.1:132500-133881 GCA_017312705.2 Penaeus japonicus | reverse complement strand
ATATATTTCTCGACATATTCATTTACACACATTCACACAAATAAAATTGCATTTAGACCTATACCTCATAAAAGGAAAATATGAGTTGAATCTTAAAAGTATTTTCACGACAAATGTTTTGCTTGTAGCTGTAGTTTAACTTTAGATTTTACGTTTATTTTCCGTGTATGTTTTCATTTCTACTAGCAGTACAACGCGCAATCCTTTCCCTGCAAAATGAAATAGAATTCAGCTTTCTACGATAGATGCTCCGTTTGCTACAAGCGCTTAGAAGTAATTGTTAGATGCGTGCAGACACCACGGGCGTATGCTATACATGAACGAAGGTAACATCCATCCCTCTGGCTCATGAAATCTAAATATAAAACTAATCGCAAATAGTTCGTTTGACGAGTTCATTTACATGGCAGCGTGATATTTTGGGTCATCGGTTAATTTCAACTCGCTAGTGTTACCTTTGAGTTATTTTTATACGTATATTTATAGTATTAACCTAGACTGCAATCCTTTCCCTTCAAAATGAGATTAACTTCCTATGTTGAATAATGCTTTTGCTATAAGCATTAGGAAAAAGTGTATAATCTCTCTCATTTTCATTATCGGCTTATTGGTTTTGCTTTTAATTCAATGTAGGGATTTTATTTCATGAAAAAAGACGGTGCAATCATCCTGTTCACAACGAATATCTAGCAAAGGTTAACAACCAGCTCAAGAAGAAGAGAAAAAACAAAGGAAAAAGACGTCTCTGACCTGTACCGCTTCACGACAGCAGCTAAAAATGAGAAAAATCTAAAATAAGCTATAAAACGCTTGAAAGAGCGAAACCAAAAAATGATTTAAAAGTGACTGAACACAGATGAAGACTTACATAAAAATGATATTGACAACAGAGAGACACTTCACCATGTCTTACCAGATATTTAATTGCAATGTCTTCTATTTTGTGTAAAACACCATAGATGGCTAAAATAAAACCTCGGTTTCGTAGCGAAATACATCTGTGCAACATTTTTATGTGTAGAAAAATGGTAAGGCTTGCATGATTGCATGCAACGCTCGCGTGTGAAAATGTTGCATCGCTGAAAGAATATTCGTAATTCCATACTCTTCTAATCTCGTTTTCGAACTCTTTTTTATTATTGCTTAAATATAACTTTCTTACGAATTTATCATCTTCGTCATTATTAGACCAAGCATAAACAGTATTACGGAAGACAAATAAACAAATTCACCAAACCGAGTTTCAAAGGATTTCCTCGCGCTGTCAGTTCTAGAAGGACGTAATGCATATTAATTAAGTGAAATATTTGAGCCATAATAAAACGTTTAATTGATGAAGAACTTCAATCAAGAATTTTCACTGAGAATAATGTTGACTGAA
>BOPN01004143.1:102500-105000 GCA_017312705.2 Penaeus japonicus | reverse complement strand
ATGGCGGTACATCAGGGTTGACAAGGCTGGTTTGCCAAGCTGTTCTGATGGAATCATTTTCAACTTGCAGACCTGGAATGGTCATAGAGTAGTGCCCCACACATAATAATTGCATTGATTATTGGAAGTGCCAAAGTAGTAGGGAGGTAGAGGGTATTTAGATATTGCATGCTTATAGATATATCAAAATGTCAATTTTAGACAAAACTGAAGAAACTATCATTAACGTATCTTGCTTGTTCCTCTCTGCGTCACGTCAACAGATGATGCGTCGTGTATTTGAACCGACATTTACGACAGGAAATAAGTTAGCGGCGCGATTGTATCAAACATTACTAAGGGAGGCATTGATTCCATTGCAACACTTATAAGATAAAAATGGTTGCTAGAATAAATACGAAAAAGGTAAGTTAGTCAGCAGATGCAGGGTAGGTAGATGCATTTGCATTACGATGTGTTATCCCTCGCCTTGTTTACATGATACCATATTTCTTAGAGACATTTTCCTCAATATTTTGGCCAAACTCTGACCAATATTTTTCCTTACTTCCTTTCTTTTCTCCCCACACATCTTTCATATATGAAAGAGTGTATCCTTATCTCCTTCCCGCTTGCTTCTTATAACTGACTCCCTGTGTGCCATCCGTAACATCTGTGTCCACCCTATAAGTGTCTTATCACTGCAGTATCTCTTTCGATTTGCTTCTTGTTTCTTCTCCTTTCTGTGTAACCTAGCCTTTGTAGGTGAACATCTTTCTATCTCGCTTAACAATTCTTTGCTGAAACTATCTAAACTTACGGGTGTGTAATATCTGTACCAGCCCTCCATATTGTAAATTAACAGTTTGTCGTTTGTGTTAATAGTAAACCCCTTTCTTTTGAATTAAACTTGATTTTTACCCATAGCGATTAATAAATAAAGTAGTTCACGTAGTACTTCACATACTCCTTGAATCCCCTGACCGCCAAGCAGACAGGCTTAATTAAGTCGTCCACCCTCTTTACCACCCACCAAGCATGCCTCAGGGCTAACTTTGAGAAATTGGCAAAAGCTGATACCATTTTTACTGACTTTGTCCATCTCCTCTAATTGTTAAAAGTGTAGGAACATTTACAAGTTTATTTTACTAGCACAAATTCACAAAAGACCAAAACTAATTCCGTTTGCTCACGGAATTTCTGTGAAACCACTCCACGGGTTAAAAAAAATATAAAATGAAAATTCAATTAAAATCTTATATCAGACTCGATTATGAACTTATCTCGAGTTCATAATTCATATAGTTACCTTCTCACGACCTCCAAACTATAACAAAGTAGATACAAAACGAAAGTCACAAAATATAAAAAGAGAGGGGAGAGAACAACTAAATTCCGGGGTGCCTCCTTCTGCCCTGCTTGGAAGGTCGGCTATATGAACCCAGGTCACCCAAGGAAGGTCAAGACAAGGAATTAATATTACATATTTTAAAATTACTTTATACGTATTTCTTGACGGAAATACTTTCATACATCCCTGAAGACTATTGTGTGGCAATAACTTATGATCCATAAAACCCAGAAATGTAAAAATATGAAGTTGATATAAAAGTTGAGCATAAAAAGAAAACGTCGAGCTATGACTAAATTAGACATGTAATCAAAATATTCAGATAAGAATAATTCCTCAAGCTGGTACTTCATTAGCAGAAAATCACTGGAGAATTCATGGTTAAGGGAAACTTAGCAAGTAAAAGTATACAAAAAAGTTCGGGCATTTTTAATATAAATAAATCCGGGGGCTTCTGGGGCATCAGGGCATAAAACAAGGCAGCTTCTTCTCTTAAAAGCTTCTAGTGGGCACTGGAATACTGCTGCATCTTCGTCTTGCGCACAGGAAGGAAATATTCGTACACACGAATGGCGTTTTAGTTTAGTTTAGTTCTTTATTTACCACTCTGGCTAACTGCAAAGACATGGACAAGCTTTGATACATTGTTGTAGGGTCACGGCATTGTTGCTAGCATTGTATTACAAATTGATGTAATAGCATGATTATATTCTCTAGTATATCAACTGTGAAAATATTTGATAAATGGTTATAATGGGATATCACATACCTAATTTCGGATATAGCATAAGTACATCTTCTAGTACAGTTGAGTATATGAAATAATTACGTAACACTGCATACCTCACACAAGGTGGCCAGAAATGCTGCATCACATTGCGCTCTGAAATATAATGCTCGAGTGTTCGTATATATTCTTCGTTGCAAAGTCTGCATTTAATACCTTTTACACTGCATTCTGAACTGACCTGCCAATACTTTCTGTATCCAAGTCTGATTCTTGCAGTCACAATATCACATTGTCTTGTTCTTGTCCTATATAAGCCATAAATTATTTTCTCCTGCGAAAACTGGTCAATGTGTGTTATAAGTGTCAGCTCTATCAAGTACTCCCTACTGGAGGTTCTTATCATGTGTGAGATCCTAGCAAGAGGTATGCCAAAGTCTATA
>BOPN01004143.1:90000-95000 GCA_017312705.2 Penaeus japonicus | reverse complement strand
AACCGAATCCAGTCCTTCAATTGATTAGAAGGCACGACATGAGTCAGATTGGATGAGATTGGAAAAAATAAATGTTAATGCGAGCTGAAAGGAAAAAAATATTATTATAACATTGACCTAGCGGTCGCTCCGTTGCGGATTAGGTTATTTACCTTGATAATTGTATGATAGACTATGCTTGTGGTATATATACATATATATGTATATATATGTATATATATATATATATATATATATATATATATATATATTTATATGTATATACATATGTATATATAAGTACAGTGTGTATATACATATATGTATATGTATATACATATATATATACATATATATATGTGTGTGTGTGTGTGTGTGTATTTACATATATATACATATGTGTATATATGTATATAATATATGTGTATATATATACATATATATATCTATACATATATATATATCTATATATATCTACATATATATATATATATATATATATATATGCTCTAGGTTAGGGTTATTTCTTCCTTTAACTCCCTCTAGTTATTTTTAAATATCCTTTATATTTGAAGGTTTTATAATAAACACACATATATTTGCACTATAACCATATATTCACAAATACATACACTATAACACACACGAAAAGAACATAATATGCACTATCACAATCGGGGTCGAATACCGAGAAGAGCGGCGAAAGGGCGCTTCTGTGGACAGCGCAAACTTCAACGAGTTTTCAATAATCGGCGCTTGCAATAACAAAAATGAAAACAGAAAAACAGCTCAACCACGACAGAGATCGTAATGTCGGGGTAAACAATCACATGCAGGTGTTGACAGGTGTTTAATAAAATTATAGGAAGCTGCAAGGAGAGCAATCAACAATGAAAGTAACAAGATATGTCCAAAATTACATAAATCAAATTAAACAAAACTTGAATATCTAACCTTTGATGCATCATAAAAACAAACTACGGACACTGTCTAAGGTGGTGCGGAGATCGGAGCTAAGTGAGGTGGTTAGAGCTTGAGCGGCTAGCCAGCTGACCTCGCTTTGAAGCTTCAAAATTGATTCAAAGCTGAACTGATTCAAAACTGAAGATTCATATGAACACCCACGAACACTCACTCACTCAGCACACGCACTCATTGAAACTTTCTCATGTACATATTAGATTTGTGTCATACAGAGAAAAAAGGACAAACCCTGTACAATATACACATATATATATAATATATATATATATATATATATATATATATATATATATATATATATATATATGTATGTATATATAGTTATATATATATATATATATATATATATATATATATATATATATATATATATATATATACGTATATATAAATAAATAAATGTATGTATATATATATATATATATATATATATATATAATATATATATATATATATATATATTATATAATTGCGGGAGAGAGAAAGACCGTCCGCGTGCATTTGTGTGTGTAGGTGTTGTATACAAATCATGTCTATATGAGTACGTACATGTGGAAAAGAATACAGATACCTACATGGTCCTACATTACGATATGATTTAATACAAAACAAACACTTGGATTCATTGTTTTGTATACTATATCTTTCTAATATCCTCAGGACAATTCAGCAAAACTCTCAAAATACCGATTTTCTTTTTTACTTAATTTGTATTCGCCAACTTATTGGACGAGGGCGATATACCGCCTGCGGTTCACTGGATCTCGCTGCCCGTGAGCTTGACAATTAGTAAAACTTTTGGACATACAAATACAGGCCTGCCAAGCATTATTGTGCTTCAGAGTCAAAGTGAGGATTTATTTGTACACGGCTAATTCAGAAGGATATAACTGTTTTCAGATGATAGCTCTTTTAGGCAGATCTGCGAAGACGATCATGTTCTTATACTTCTGCAGATGAAATGGTAGGTTGGAGAACGTGATATCATAGTGGATTTTAAGCACTGATACCAGAAATATGCTCATATCTTTAATCAATAATAAGAATGCCATGTGTCAATTATTGCCACTGACAGCCGTCCATTCAGTTATTTTCATCTGGTATATCCTTGCACACCAAAACCTAACACCGTAATTGCATAATGGGACATGAGAACATTTAACCTTGTTACCTAATTACAATTGCTCATCACACCAACAAAGTACGCTATTGAGCTCGTTCAACGGCGGCAAACAGCAGTTGTTCATCGTTGTGATGAAACTTGTGTCCAACATTATCTTCGTCCTCACTGTTATTGGCTGCCGTCATATTTCCAACGCCAGAACGGAGTGAAGACCCAGGGAGGGGATCGCTCCCAGGGTACTCTTCGAGGGATTGAGAATGTGGTGACACTTGAGTGCACTGAATGCACTAAATTTACCTGGTCCGATCTTCACTAACCTTCTCAGCTTCCCTCTCTCCTTCCTTCACCATTATAGGAAGGAGATAATGAGATAGCAGTCATTGTTACAGATCTGCCTGTGTGTGTTTGAACTCTTATTGGAGTTATTTTCACTAGTCGGCTAGATTATTGAAAAATCAATGATGATTAAGGAAATGCATGAGTATTGCAATGCCGATACCTATTGTATTATGTAAATGTACCTGATTTTTTGTTGGAAAGTAAAGCGCATGCTTTAAACAGTAAGAAAACGGTTTTCCGAACTGGATAGGCAAAACTGAAGAACATTTCAGAAGTTAAAAGAGGTGTTCCCCTTTTGTGAAGCTTGTACTGTGTTAGGACTGGGAATTACAGACCGATTTGAAAGTTAGTAAGTAAATTTGCTAAGGTTTCATTGGTATATTGTTATTTACAAACATGTCCGTAATCACATTTGAGATAAGTTATAGCAAAACATATTCGGGAATTTGACTATGATACATCAATGAAAATGAGTGCTATACGACTTGTGCATTATTTAAGTAAGACAGACATTGACATTGCCAAGTATCTCAAATATATAAATGTTCACATGGGATTGGCTTCTCCCTGGCACAATTTTGAAAAGTGGCTCTCCACTTTTTAAAGACCAACCCAAGCCTATTGCCATATAGGTACCAAGATTTCATCCCGCAAACGCCATGAACTTACCAAGGTAATGGAAATCGAAAAAAATGACCAAATACGTCATATTACGATGTTGTGGAGATTACCGGTTTTTAATCTTTTGAGAATAATGGCCTCTTTTTAGCTTTGAATGAAAATCTTTTATACTTTAGTATAGAAAAATATATACATGTATATATATGAATATATATATATATACATATATATATACTATATATATATATATATATATATATATATATATATATATATATATATATATATATATATCATCATCATCATCAGCCTGTATCAATCCACTGCAGGACGTAGGCCTCTCTCAATCTTTTCCAGTCATGTCCTCTGATTCCAGTTTACTCCTGCGAATTTTGCTATTTCATCCCGCCATCTAGTCATTGGTCTTGCCCTGGGTCTCTTTGTGTCGTGTATTACCCATTCTGTTGTTTTCTTTGTCCACCTGTTGTCCTGTCTCCGATATATGTGTCCAGCCCACTGCCACTTTTTTCTTTTTGATGGTCTTGAGTATATCCTACTTTGTTTGCTGTCTGATCCATGTGGCCCTTTTCTTGTCTCATAAGCTAACTCCTAGCATAAGCCTTTCCATTCCTTTTGGGCGCTTACTATCACTCTCTCGAGTGTCCTGGTCGTAGTCCATGTCTCTGATCCATATGTCATGACGGGGAGGACACATTGGTCAAAAATCTTTCTCTTTAGACATAGTGGCAGACGACTTCGTAATATATTACTATGTTTACCGAAGGCACTCCAACCTAGCCTGATTCGCCGTTTTATCTCGGCTTCGCAGGATGTACTTGACTGAATGAGTTGCCCTAGGTATACATACTCGTTCACTGCTTCTAGTACCTCGCCCTGTATTTGTATTTGCTTAACTGGGGTTCGACTGTTGAACATGACTTTGGTCTTTTTCATGTTCATTTTAAGGCCAATCTTCAGACTTTCCTTATTTAAATCGCTTATTAATTGTTGTAGTTCATCTGCTGACTCCCCAAAAAGAACAATGTCATCTGCAAATCTTAGATTGCTTATGTGCCCATTCCCTATTTTAATCCCTCTCTCTTTCCAGTCTAACTTCTTGAATACTTCCTCTAAGCAGGCTGTAAATAGCTTCGGTGAGATGGTGTCGCCCTGCCTAACACCCTTTTTTATTGGTATTTTATTGGTTTCTGCGTGGATTTTGATGGTCGCTGTACCATCTCTATATATATCCTCTAATAATCTGCAGTATATTTCCTCTACTCCTTGTTTACGAATTGCATCCAGTACTGCAGATATCTGTACCGAGTCGAATGCCTTTTCATAATCTACGAATGCCATACACAGGGGTTTCCTATATTCGTTTGTTTTCTCCCTTATTTGAGCTAGTGTGTGGATATGGTCTGTAGTTGAGAATCCACTGCGAACCCTGCCTGTTCCCTGGGTTGTTTTGAATCAAATGTATCGGTGATACAGGCTGTGATGATTTTTGTGAACAGTTTATAGATTACTGAGAGGAGGCTTATAGGTCGGTAATTCTTTAAGTCTTTTGTGTCTCCCTTTTTTGTGTATTAGAATTATTATTGCGTTTTTCCAGGCCTTCGGAATTTTACCGACGTCTAGACATTTGTTATAAAGACTGGCCAGCTTTACTGCCGCAATCTCCTGCATCTTGAATAAAATCTACACTAATGCCGTCTTCTGGTGTTTTTCCTCTTTTCATGCTTTTTAGTGCCCTATTTACTTCATCTACCGTGATGTTTGGAACATCTCCAATTGTTGTGTTTGTCTCCGTATGTGGTTGGTCGTTTGAGTGGTATAGATTGCGATAGAAGTCTTCTATTACTTTGATAATTTCATTTTTATTGTATGTCGCCTCTCCGTTGGGTTTCTTTACTGCATACATTTGGTTTTTCCCTATTCCGAGCCTCCTCTT
>BOPN01004143.1:80000-82500 GCA_017312705.2 Penaeus japonicus | reverse complement strand
TGTTTATACTATACTCTCAGCATGTAATCTTGTTCTTTGTACAAAAGAAGCCTTTGTTGCATTTTCTTGCTCTCTGAATAAAGCGCTTTTTCGTTATGCCAATATATATAAATATACTAAATTTGTTCCAAAATAGGTACAGAGATGTTTCAGCAAACATGAAAGAGTTACAAAGTTCAGACAAATATACAATTTCTTGCATTATTAAACAATTTTAATCATAAACATGCACTAAGTTTTTTTTTTATGAGTTACTTATAAATCACGAAGAAATGAATGGCGCAAGGGAAAGATAGAAACAGTAGTATGATATAGATATTATTAAAGACAAGAGAAAAATTCCATCCATATGATATCGCGCTACAAAGTATAACATATGACTAGGCAATTATACATACAGATAGATTAAATCATCTATAGATAAAGAACAATGCATGTATGTACAATAAGCAAATTACATTCAGAAGAAAAAATACAATTATGATGATAAAGTGATTTTCCTAATCTGTGCCACTGAACAGAAGCCATCAATCAATCAGCCAGTCTGATGATTGGCCTGACCTCATCGGCCTCACGGCTTGTCACTATTTGGACGGAAATTTACGTCACAAAAAATCAGAATCGTGGTTTCGTAACTCGACTAAACTAATAACCCGCTTATGACTTCTTCCTTTCAGAGGCTGGCTTGTATTAATGGCAACATTGCAAAAATAAAACGGGGTTCAGGTGCATTATGCCAGGCCAGCTACACTTCCTCAAACCTGTATCATGAGAGTTTTCACGCAGTTTAGGTCACACACACACACACACACACATAAATGTGATCGTAATAACTCTATAGCTGTAATATGTCACAAAGTCTACATGAAATTCATCATTTGTACATATGTAATAGAAGTATGTACAGTAATACTAACGAGCATATTCTTGGCCTCTGTGTTACTTCAAATGGATCAGCATCTAGAACATCACATATGTATATCAATGTAATCCAGTGCAATCTGTTATGACTGTTAACGATTATCGATACATTTTTATGAATGCTTTTTTACTGTTTTTTTCTTATATTTGAGTAAGTGAAGTAAAAGAATGAATAAATAGCATATGTTTTGGAATATAGGTCTTGAATTTTGAATCCAAAAGCTCCTTTTACTGTGTTGGGTTAAACTCTTCCCAATCCACCATAAGTTTTATAGGTGTTTTAAGTCTATATATGCCATTAACATGACTGCAATGATTTAAAACAAAATACCACATACTTAGATAGATCCTACCAACAAGTGGAAAAAATAGTTGTTTAAACCGCTAAAATACGTGAGAAAAATAATCATCAGCGATATACGTAGCATGAACTTGACAATATGAATGACGTTGATAATTGTGTTTAACTAACAATTGTTACTTAAATACGTACCATGACATGGAAACTCCTCATTATTTTTCTTATCAATTTAAAAATTTCATGTTTCAATTTAGAAATAAATATTGAATCATATTATAATTTAGATTATATGCATGGTGATGAATTAATTCATTAGTTATTTACAAACCATCTAATAATTATACTGATGAATTCCAAAAAGCACATTAATGGTAAAATAACTAGTTGGATAATATATAAATGGGGTAAAGGGGAATATGAACTAGACTACAAGAAATTAAAGTAAATATCAATTTCATAAATGAAGACAGGATAGATATGACAGTGAACCACGGTAAAACCCTCTCTCTCTCACACACACACACACACACACACACACACACACACACACACACACACACACACACACACACACACACACACACACACACACACACACACACATATATATATATATATATATATATATATATATATATATATATATATATTATATATATATATATATATATATAAATATATATATATATGTATATATATATATATATATATACATATATATATATATATATATATATATATATATATATATATATATTTATATATATATATATGAGGGTTTGTGTGACTGTGTGAGAGTCAGTTCTAGCTCGATCACAATAGTGGTGACCGTCATATTTATTTACTATTTTTCAAAGAAATATAATGCTATTTTTCCATAAACAAATACAGGAACTATTCTACTTACTTCTACTTACAACCAGAACTATCAATGTTCAATCATTATCTATATCCTTTGACTCTAGATGAAAGTGATCTATCTAAACTTTTTCATATCAAATCAACAGATGGTAATGTTGGTACACATACATTTTTTTATATAATATGTTGTATGCTGGGATCTGTTGCCATGCTGCCGTGCAGATCTCATGCTCGCTCATCACTGCAATAATGCTAAGCCTCTCATGCATTAAAGCCACTACAAACTGGACAATAAAAGCTGAACTCATTGTCATAGCAAGTATATATTTAGCCCAAAAAGTTGTTATTGGAATATCAACAAAACCGGTTTGAACTGAATGAAACCTGGAGGCAAAATGCGGAATTAATTACATGTAT
>BOPN01004143.1:72500-75000 GCA_017312705.2 Penaeus japonicus | reverse complement strand
TGGGTGAAAAAATGGTCGGGAAGAAGGAAAATAAAGATAGAAGGTAAAGGAATGGAGAAAGAGGGTTGGGAAAGATATTAAAATCACTACACACGATTTCATGATATACTACATTGGTATGAATATATTTCATCAGTTCCCATTTAGTGGAGATTTAATTAGGTGTCAAGGAATATATTTGGGGTTAAGGATGGGCGCAATAATACACCCGCCATACCTCCATACCATCAAATCACCGTTCATCACAGCCACTGCATGACTATAAGGGTAACGTCCTGCTTCACACCGACCACCAATATTAGTGTTGCTTATAATGAGGAGGCAGAAACTGAGGCTGAATTGCACGGCTGAAAAAGAAGTTACTTTTCTCTATATTTCATGAGGAAACTTATACTAACACTAATGCATGAAACGCTAATTGGAAACTCCAATAAGGTCCAAAGTCCCATCCCTCTCCATCTACACATTTATATCACGATTTAATTTACTTATAAGGAAAGGTATTAGTTTTTCACAATTATATGTTCTTAGGATAGAGATGGAAATATTTGATTTAAAAATATCTGCATTCACAACATACACCATGTTACAAATATTTCAAATTGCCTTTATGGTACTGAATGTTCCATTAGACCGCTTTCTTAAGTTATGGTTAAATCCTATATTTTCTTTTTTTTTTTTTCTTTCTTTCTTTTCTTCTTAAATGATCAAACCTCCAACTGATGGATACTGGATATTGCCGTCTTCTGTGCAGCGAACTCTCCCTTTCTGCATATTTTGAAAGTCCCACTTTTCATTTATAGATTATAAACATGAAAACAAAAAAGCGTGTGTTACAGGAAGCTCTTTATTATCTCCCACTTGGAAATTTCTTTACATACACACATGTATACGCTCATGCACAAGCAAATTTTGCTGTAGTCTTTGACGCATGGCGCCCACTGCTCCATCCTTAGATAAATTCCCAAACAAGCGAACTACTCGAGTAAAAAGTGCAAAGGGAAAGAGGGAATAATAATGAAAAAAGTACTAATGGGGTGTTTAACGTTTCCCCTGAAACCAATGATGAAAACGATAGATAACTGAGACCCAAAACAACGCAAGGTTCATGAAAGCCATATCAAAAAAGATTTTGGAAACCAAAAACGATGAAATCTGACGAAACCATGGTAAAAAAATAATGGTAAAAGCAAATATTCGTAATGCATGACAAAGAGACAAAAAGAAACAAAAAAATAATAATAATAAATAAAAAACGTAAACAAAACCGCGGTTCTCTAGCTTGGTCTGCCGAAGCGTTGACTGGGTGTTCTCACCTTCCGGGAAAGCACGTGATGCAGCATACCTATGGATTTATTAAATATTACATCCAAAGGAAGAAAGGCATTTCTTGTTCGATCTTAGCCTGCTATTTCTAGTTAAGATTAGAGAAGATATGGTGTTTTCTTAAAATGATAAGAAATCTTTTAAATTTACTAGGATATATTTTAGGTATTGCCTTTTATAAAATTGAAATATAAATATAATGAAATGTGTGTGTGTGTGTGTTTGTTTGTGTGTGTGTGTGTGTGTGTGTGTTTGTGTGTGTGTGTAGTTATAGTTATAGGGAGAGTATGTGTGTGTTGGCGCGCGCGCGTGTATGTTTTCTTGCGTGTATGTGCCTCCTAGTTTTAGACCCGGTTCATAACACGAGAAAATTAGTTAAAACTTAATTTCTTTCATTAATTTTCGAGGATATTTATGGCCAGAGCGTGGAAAGTTCTCACAGTGGCGAGAATAAGTCAAGCGCCAACAAAGCATCACAGGGAATGTAATTGCCAGCCTTGAGAGCAGCTTGTACGAGCGAGTAAAATTAACACTGAGAAGGGCAATTTTTCTTTGTTCATTTAACTGGAAAGTAAGTACATATAGATTCTACTAAAACATAATCAATAATATCAAAATTATTGCAGAATATATACGTAACAATAGACAAATGTACTAGATTTACAGCATCTTTATTGAATGTTTTGTTATGACATCAAATCAATAACACAGGTTACTTCAAGAAAAAAAAATATACAAAATCCAACTTACTCAGGTTTGGTGCTTCATGAGACGCTCGATTTTCCAGCTCATTTTTTTTCTTGTATCATTCTTGACATTGGATGTGGTTGATAATGCGAAATGTCAGGGATTTCATTACAAGACGTTTGTGTAATAAAAAACTAGATTAGGATTCGGTAGGATAAGAATTTGGTCGTGATCCAACCAAGTCGTATATCTAACTAACGGAAAGTTATATTCCGAAAGAGCACTACTAAACCAACTAGACCACACGATCCAGCAAAAGGATTGTTTAGCTAGAATCATACTAGGTCCATAATATTTATCTATCTACTCCTCCTTGAGTAATGATAGCTAAGTTTTACAGACCATCCTCGTGGGCACTCGGTGGCATTGGCTCAGAAATTCAACTGCAAAGTCAGGTAGCCTGAGGTTACTACTACATACGGTGGAA
>BOPN01004143.1:60000-62500 GCA_017312705.2 Penaeus japonicus | reverse complement strand
TTAAAAACATTTTTACACAATTTCCTGCACAGTTACTTCTTTCTCATTTGTATGATATATTTCTACAGAATTAACTATTCAGTATTATTTTCCTATTCAATGTTAATTAGCTTCAAAATATTACCATTTTGAACAAATACCGATCAACATGCTGAATATCGTCTGTGATTCTTTTAATATGATTTTACCCTTGCAATGTCCTCTCACTTGCATCTTCGTGCTGATCATACCCTTTTTTTTTCTTTATAAAACTATAGATTTACTTAATTACGACTGTCTCATAAAGGGAAATAGAATATTATCCTCTTACGACATTACAATAGTTTATAACTTATGTCGAATATAGATGCACTTCACTTTAACCTGAATTAATTCTATGAGACCTCAACTATATGGAAGCTTAATCTTCCAATTCCTTCTTCGTGACCAAGAAGATCCGACGCTGAGCCGCAACCGACACTTCCAAACAATTAAGAAATGGCTGTTTCCAAGCTGTGGGACTAAGCGGGAATTTAAAGTCTCCGGAACTCTTGGGCAAAGTGTTCGAGGAGCTTTGACTAAGCTGGGAATTCCGTGGAGAGTATAGTTTGGGATGAGTTCCAGGGAGCGAGGCTTATGGTTAAGATTCCAGATTCTTAATCTGATTATGGAAAGTTTTCTATGGTCTTCCTTACACCGCTGTCACGTGAACGATTCTAACCATGGCAACTACGCCATTAAAGTAGTGGAATAATTTAACAATTTAGAAAATTCGCTGTTAAGGGTATGGATATTTTCATAACGAGGAAATATAATGATTCTATACTTCGGCATTTTTAAGCTAATCGTATAGATTCCAGTAGTACTACATGTATTCAGTGATGCATGTAGGAAAAAATAATTATTCATTATTGGTTTTAGGTTAGAAAAAAACTGGGCTTTGATGAATCACGTTCGCCTGAGTAAATGATCAGCACGTGCTTGGGCAATAAACAGACGAGGGGAATACGAAAGCTAGTCGGGCAACCCCTTTGCAACAGGGAAGAAAACAATCCGAGCAAACCAAGAGAGACAGAACACGGAAAGAGTAACCCCCCCCCCCCCCCCCGCCTCCACTTATCTCCCACACCTCTAACATTCGGACAAAACGGATCGGGTTTGAAAGCTGAGACCTTAGTCCCCTCTTGTCAGCCCAACTGGAATCACACTACTAAGTGGAGAAAAGGGGACGACCAAATAGATCGACAGAGAAAGAGATACAGAAGAGGGAGGGGGGGGGGCATACAGCAACATTTGAAGTTCTATTTCACTTGAAGTATGCTATTCTATTCTTACTTTCTGCTTTCTTAATAAATTTGGCATTCTCTCTCTCTCTCTCTCTCTCTCTCTCTCTCTCTCTCTCTCTCTCTCTCTCTCTCTCTCTCTCTCTCTCTCTCTCTCTAGATGAATAAATAAATAAATAAATAAATTACACTATTTCCATTCACATATTCATTTATCATTGTACAGATACAGTTGGCACATTCAAGTCAAGTGAAAACAAATAGTAAGGATGGTTGATATGTCGGAAAAAAAAATTTGTATCAAAAGATTTGTATCAAAATATTAGAGCAATATCCAACATAAACACACACAAAAAAAACATTGAAAAGAAAATATGCAGTAGGAAATTATTCAATTTCGAATTCAATAAACTGTACTTGGAAATTACAGGAATAATTGTGAAAGCTAACGACACTGTATCTGTAAGTATAGCAACATTTCCTGTATTAACAGAGGTTTAAAGACTAACTATTCTGTAGACTCATTAATGGTTAACGATTGTGAGAAATTACATATAAAAGTCTGACGGTCTGCAAATTAATTAATTATCAATCATCATTATCAGTGTTTTCATTATTTTGATCATGATGATCAACATCATCACATCACCACCATCATCATAATTGTCGTTGTATTTATATCATTATTATTACAATAATAGATATTGCTATCAATATCATCATATCATCATTATTATTGTTTTGTTATATTGATAATAACAATATCAACAATAGCAAGAATAATTATAATGGTAATGATAGAAATGATGGTAATGACAATTCTTGTTATCAATATTATTACGATTATATATTACGATTAACATCATTAGCATTCTTTTTATATGCATACATACACTGTGTGTTTTTTTATAAATAAATAAAGAAAGAAAGAAACACACATATATATATATATATATATATATATATATATATATATATATATATATATATATATATATATATATATATATATATATATATACATGAATATTTGTGTGTGTGATGACTTTATTTCTGCAAGTTCTAAATGCTCGTCTTCAAAAGCAACTGATTTATCCACAATTTTATCTTTTTGTGTTTCCCCAAAATAAAGGCAAACAATGGACAAACTATAATGTGTATGCATTACCGAGATTAAGTGTTCGTTCAAATACACACACACAGGCTTTAGCTACGTAAAATATAGAAAATTTATGTAT
>BOPN01004143.1:5000-7500 GCA_017312705.2 Penaeus japonicus | reverse complement strand
GGAAGAATAATCACACGAAAGTACACCAGTCCTCAAAAGTAATTGTTTTTCTATTATAAAATATGGTAATGCTGTTCTAGCTGATTGTAATGTTAACAGATTCGATTTTCATTCAGTTCACGCTCCGGATCTCTACGTGAATTGTGCAGATGATGCTGGGAAGAGCTTGCAATTAAGTATGCCATATTTATCAGCTTCACTACGGTTATTGATTATTATATCAGTAAAATTCAATGGACAGTCGTATTAGAGATATTGTATTCCTGAAAATGTTTCAGATGGTCTTTATTAGCTGCAGAAGGACAGAGAGAGAGAGAGAGAAAGAGAGGGGGGGAGAGAGAGAGAGAGAGAGAGAGAGAGAGAGAGAGAGAGAGAGAGAGAGAGAGAGAGAGAGAGAGAGAGAGAGAGAGAGAGAGAGGGAGAGAGAGAGAGAGAGAGAGAGAGAGAGAGAGAGAGAGAGAGAGAGAGAGCAAGAGAGAGAGAGAGCAAGAGAGAGAGAGGGCAAGAGAGAGAGAGAGAGAGAGAGAGAGAGAGAGAGAGAGAGAGAGAGAGAGAGAGAGAGAGAGAGAGAGAGAGAGAGAGAGAGAGAGAGAGAGAGAGAGAGAGAGAGAGAGAGAGAGAGAGAGAGAGAGAGAGAGAGAGAGAGAGAGAGAGAGAGAGAGAGAGAGAGAGAGAGAGAGAGAGAGAGAGCAAGAGAGAGAGAGAGAGAGAGAGAGAGAGAGAGAGAGAGAGAGAGAGAGAGAGAGAGAGAGAGAGAGAGAGAGAGAGAAAGAGAGAGAGAGAGAGAGAAAGAAGAGAGAGAGAGAGAAAGAAAGAGAGAGAGAGAGAGAAAATAGAAAGAGTGAGGAGCTGAGAGAAAATAGAATAAGAGAGAAAAAGAGAGATATATAGAGAGAAAGAGAGAGATAGAGAGAGAAAGAGAGATAGAGAGAGAGAAAGAGAGATAGAGAGAGAAAGAGAGATAGAGAGAGAGAAAGAGGGAGCAAGAGAGAGAGGAGGTGGGGGAGTGGGACATATCGTAAGCGAGGGCGTAACGGAAACGAACAGACAGAAACAGAGCGTGTGATTATGTTTCTTACATTATAACCGAGCGACTAGTCCCCTCCGAAGGCACGGTGGGTTTGAGATAGATATGGTTTAATGTTGGAAAACGAAACCATACGCATATGAAATAAAAGTACTAAAGCTTAATAGAATCCTTCAGGCATATAAAGGTAAACTTGCTAGAACGAACGTGCCACCAGGGGTCTTAGAACAGAGGTTCCCCGTTTCCCTCTACCCTTCGTTCCTTTTCAATGGTCTTACTGTGAATGTAGTGTGTACTTAGAATATGAACAGGAGTCTGAGAACACTCCTTATTAAGATAAAACTGCGAAACAAAAAAACAAGGAAAACATTTATAATACTTAATATTAGCACGACTTAGAACATATAAGAAAATGCTATACAAGTGTTAAGAAATAAGTCTGAAGAGTAAACACAACGCTTAGCTTTACAATTGCTGAATCCTGGTGTTCCACAATGAGCCGGTCCGTACACAAAATCACAAATAATCCAAAATGATAGAAAGTGCCTTCGTCTACTTTATAAATGTGTCGGGTCTGCTGCAGCTTTCCGTCCTTGAACCTCTGACCTCTCGCACATTTCAGGTCATTGAAGAAGCATTCCGATAGGCTGAGGAATAAATGTAGTGATGCATCTATGTTCTCACTGGTTGATTCGGTAGGGGTTCACCATTAGGCTTTGGTATTATGAAATATGAATATTAAAAGAAAAGAGAAAAACACTGAACACACAAAACATACAAAATACGATGATGATGATGATGATGACGATGTCGATGATGATAATGATGATGATAATGATAACAAGGATGATGATGCTAATGATGACAATGATGATAATGATAGTGATAATGATGTATGATAATGATGCAGTGTCTGTACGGAAGGGCGATCGGCAAAGGAGGATCTGCCACGCCCGCACTCCTGAATCGCTGATTTCAAAGCGCGCTCGTCTGTCAGAATCGGCCTCGTCTCTACCGGGCGAGTGAGTGGCCGTCAGACTCGGCCCGACTCAACCCAGGGAAGTATCTTGTGGAATTTCACTTTGGCAAATCAATTTTCTGCTCTGAATCTCTCCAAATAAACCAAGAATATGATTTATGTGGATCTAATTAGGTTCGGAGATGATTGTCTTGCTCCTCCCAAGGTGGCTTAACTGTTTACTCGATCCTGCTAAATACACACACAAAAAACGAAGTATTTACGGATATAAAAGTTATTTGCCATTGCAAAGAGGCAAGACAAACAACAAAAAAATAAAAGTTCGTGTTCAAGTAGATATGTGGATAAGCAGTTTCACAATGGATATCTATTGCAACATTTTCAGATAAACCTCGGGTCAGCCTCTAAAATATTTAGTCAGCATTTCATCAGTATATGTATTCATCTTGCATTACGTTGATTATGTCACATAAATCCTGCCTCGAAACACCCTG
>BOPN01004142.1:127653-130153 GCA_017312705.2 Penaeus japonicus | reverse complement strand
AAAGGCATCCTGCTACTACTATAGCACTAGTAATAGCAACAATGGGGGCCATGACGATGCTCTTCCTACCGCAGCCATTTAAACTACCACTACTATTACATAATGATAATATCCGTAATTATGATAGTGATACCATTAATGGTAATGATATTGCTACTAATAACAATGGTATTAATACCACTAATGCTTATAATGACATTGATATAACAACAATATTGATGACGATAACATTAAGAATGTGATGATTATCATTCTTATTATAATTTTTGTTATTATACTTATAGTGATGGTATGATGATAAAGGTAATATTACAAACAGTAATGATAATGATAATGATGAATGCAGTAATAATCATGATGATAAAGATAATAATAATAACGATAATGATGATAATAATAACAATGATAACAAGGCTAATAATGAATATGATCATCACAACAACAATGATGATGATAATGATAAAAGTTAGTGATAATGATAAAACTGATAATAACTATGATGATAACGATTATGATAACCACAACAACAACAATCGAAATAATGATGATGACAACTACAAGAACAAAACTGCTAATAATGACAATATATGACGACAGTATCAAACACCATAAATAACGAAAAACTATAACTAACAACAATAACAATAAATGAAAACAATAATGAAACCATATCAGCAAACAATAAAATAATGACCTCCCCCCTCCCCCCCTAAAAATAAATAAATAAATAAATATAACGAGGGGGTAGTAAGTGAAATCGTGAAATAATTCAGAATTTGGACGTCAAACCGTTTTCGGGCTCGTTTGTCGCCCGAACGAGGACTCTTACAATGCCACAAAAATAGGAAATCGATAGACAGACAGGCAGGAGGGGGAGGGGAGAGGGGAGGAGGGGGGAGGCGGAAGGATATAGGAAAAGAAAAGAAAAGAAAAATCTATTACGGAAACAATCGGGACAAACACACATAAGCATTCTGGAGGGAGGTGTATGGAAGAAGGGGGTGGGGTGGGGATGGGGTGGGGGTGGGGTGGGGGGTGTTATACAGCTTGTGTGTATTCTGAATAGAGTGTTTGTAAGGGGGAGGGTGGGGGGAGAGAGGGACGAGGTATCGAGGCAGGGAAAGGGAGGAGGCGAAGGGGGGGAAGATGAGAGAAAGAGGGTGAAAGGAGAAAGGGGGAGATGAGATGAAAGAATAAGGAATAAGGGAGAGATTAGGATAAGGGAAGAGAGGAGAGAAGGAATGGAGGAGAGAAAATGGGGAAGGAAGAAGCAGAAAGGGAGAAGAAAAGGTGGGGGAAGAGAGAATGGAGGAGAAGAGGAAGGAAAGAAGGAGTAAGGAAGAGAGAAGGAGAGTGAAAGCAAAGGAGAGAAGAGCGAGGGAAGGAGGGGGGAGAGAGGGAGTGGGAGGGGAGAGAGTGACAATCACCTAGAGCAACAAGTTGATCCAAGCCAGTAACAGGCTCGATAAAGCAAAGTGTTTTCGGGAACGAAGTCGAACCAAAAGCAACAAGTTTATCCACCGAAAAGGAGAGAAAGAGAGAGAGGAAGAGAGAGGGGAGAGAGGGTAGACAAAAGAAGTCACACAAAACTAAAAAAAAGAGAGAAAAAAAGAAAGGAGAAAAAAGAAGAAGAAGAAGAAGAAGAAGGACATTTACACACACATACACATATACACAGCACCTCCTATACCTACGCCACTGTCTCAAAATACCTTCAAATACACAAACCACGCCGTCCGCAGCTAGCCAGAAAGGATGGTGAAGTGAGTGCATTCAGGCTGACAGGTGAACACGCTGCATCGAGCAATATGCAGGTGCAACGGGAGCGAAATCAACAAGCGTAAAGGTAAATGGAAAATCCACAACTGTTTCCGAAATGGCGAATAGGGGAGGAGGAGGAGGAGGAGGAGAAGGGGGAAGGGGGAAGGAGGGGGAAGGAGGGGAAGGGGGGAAGGGGGAAGGAGGGGAAACAGGATGGATGGATGGCAAGGGTGTTACGGCTCCAGCGATTAAATAAAACGGTGTTTTGGGTAGGCGAGAAGGGGTGATAAACGCGGGGTATAGAAAGGAATGAAGAGATAGGGAGGCAGGTGGGAGAAGGAAGGAGGAAAAGAGGAAAAGAAAGGAATAGGAAACGAAGAAGGTTGATACAGTAATATTCATTCTACATTTCATTAAAAATCAAAACCAAAAGGAAATAAAAGAGAGAAATGATAAAAACGAAATAAATATAAAGCTTAAATATGCAATTATGAAGATATTGCAAAACCATCATCTGCCATCTTTTTCTCAAACCTCTTTAATTATATTAAAGAGAATAAAAAAAAATAATAATAAAAAAAATAAAGAACTAGATGACATTGATAAACGAGTGGATACAAAATAGATAGAGGATAGTTAAGTAGATTTGTAGATACATAAATAGACAGACATATAGATGTGTAGATAGATGAATAGATAGACATGAATAAAGAGAGAAGGAGAGAGAGAGAGAGAGAGA
>BOPN01004142.1:117653-120153 GCA_017312705.2 Penaeus japonicus | reverse complement strand
TAATCCAGAGAGTACATTAAGGAAGAGAAAACGTGGAAAAGTAAAGCATTACGGAACATTATGAGTGAGATAAACTAAACTTGAAGTGTTGTAGAAGTTAGAGAAAAATGCAACGTAACATTGCAAGCATACATTTGGTAACGGTCTGCTTGCAACTTTTGCTCGATACATTTGGTAAGAAATCAAGATTTTAATCGAAATGTCTTATGAAAACCACAAAAGTAATCTATGTTTATACATATATATATATATATATATATATATATATATATATATATATATATATATATATATATATATATATATATATATATATATATATATATATATATATATATATATATATATATATATATATATATATATATATATATATTCAAGTGCATACAGAGAGAGTGAGAGAGAGAAGGAGAAGGAGAGAGAGAGAGAGAGAGAGAGAGAGAGAGAGAGAGAGAGAGAGAGAGAGAGAGAGAGAGAGAGAGAGAGAGAGAGAGAGACAGAGGCAAAGACAGATAGACAATGACGTTAACAGTAACAACTAGAGCAACCTTTACCCAGAGGCATTAAAGCCTAGCGTGGCTCATAATCTGTCTTTCTCACTTCCCTTCTTTTCTCTTCGCTTCCCTTTCTAAACAAAATCGATGCAGCACTGGCTCAAGACTGACACACTAACCCTACGTGCCAGCAATAGGTTACTTGCGTGCTCACCGAAATCAGAAAACCCGGGGTTCTCACGGAGGGGAGGGGGCAGAGAGAGAGGTGGGGGCGGGGAGAGGGGAGGGGGGCGGGGAGAGGGATAGGGGCAGGAGAAAGAGAAGGTGGGGCGGGGGAGAGGGATAGGGGCGGGGAGAGGGAGGGCGGGGAGGGAAGAGGGGATGGGGAGAGGGGAGGGGGGGCGGGAGAAGAGGGATGAGGGGCGGGAGAGAGAGAGGTGGGGCGAGGAGAGGAGGTGGTGGCGGGGAGGGGAGGAGGGGGCGGGGAGAGGGAGGAGAGGGTGGGAGAAAGAGGGATAGGGGGCGGGGAGAGGGAGGAGGGAGCTGTAAGAGGGAGGAGTGAGAAAGTAGAGGGAGGAGTGGGAGGGAGGAATGGGAGGGTAGGAGGGAGAGTAGGAATAAGGAAGACGGGAGTGGCAAATGGGTGGGTCGGGGTGAACTGTGTAGGGTGAAGGCATTTGAATGGAGGGGAAGGCGGGTTGGGGGGTGAAGGGGGAAGAGAAAGGAAGAGGGGAGGGGAAAGCAGGGGATGGCGAGGAAAAGAGGAGGAGAAGGCATGAGCAAGGAGACGGGGAGAAAGGAAGATGGAGAAAAGAAGAATAGGATGGGAATAGAAGGGAGAGAGGGGAAAGAAGAGGAAAAGAGGGAGATGGAAAAGGGAAAGGATATGATGGACCAAGCAAAGAACCAGGGGAGAGAAGTAGAAGAAGAGAAAGACATAAAGTAGGATAGAGAGGAAGAGAAGAAGTGGTAGGAAAATGAGGGAGAAGGAGAGAGGGAGAGAGAATAAAGAGTTACGATAAGTGGGAGAGTTGGTAATGAGTCAAGGAGAGGGTAAAAAGGGGAAAAGAAGAGGGGAGAGGGGAGGGTAAGCACCGCAGAAGGAAGGGAGATGTAAGGGTGGCTAACATAGAGACCCACTCGATAATGCTTTCCGGATTAAGCGACCTTTGAATCATATCATTGCGTCACCGCTGTTTCTTTATGCTTATGTTTTACATGCTTTTACTGGTTGCTATAGACAAATGAACAAATTAATGAATGGGTAGATAGATACATAGATGAATAGTTATAGAAAAATATCGACCTACTTATCTTTACACACACACACATTCATCCTTCCTACTTTTTCATTCAACTCTAACTCTCTCTCTCTCTCTCTCTCTCTCTCTCGCTCTCTCTCTCTCTCTCTCCCTCACCCCCCCTCTCTCTCACACTTCATAATCAAGTACATATTAACTTACCACTATCCAGTCACTCCTTCATTCCTTCACTCTATTCTCTTCCCTTCCATCTACATTCAAATTGATTAATAATTTCATAATACATCAATGTAATTATAAACTACTTGTATACGCCATTTCAGCATCAATAACTATTGAGGAAAACGTGAAATCTAACTTTTCCATTTTGGTTTCGTCATGTCATGATAATACGGGTTGAAGTTCATAACAAAAGGAAACTGTTATCAGTCATGAAACGTGTGATGATATACGAAGTATGACAATTAGTAAAAACGTTGATGATGGTGATATGCAACTGTTGATAAACTGACGCCAAATTACATGATATATAACGACAATGCTAATAGTGATATAAAACAAAAATCGTTCCCGCCAAAGATCATAGAACAAACTCTTATTAGAATACAAATCTTGGTATTCAATGATTAAATAACTAATGACAGTTAAAAAAAAATAAACACTAGTATACATCACAATAAAACATTCTCAATTCTAAGATCTTGCCCATATACGATAAAACAAAACATGTAAAGACGAGATAAG
>BOPN01004142.1:105153-107653 GCA_017312705.2 Penaeus japonicus | reverse complement strand
ATTCATTCTCTCGACTCATTCATTAGCGCAATTATCCCAAACATTAAATCACTACGCTAGATAAAGCCGTGACGCAAGAGAGGGCGAGAGAGATTCACACATTCTGGCAAAGAACGTAACAAGTGAGTTACAGTGAGTGACAAGTGAGTGACAAGCGTGGCAGGAAGGAGGGGATGGCGGGGAGGGGGTGGGATAGGGGGCGGGGAGGGGGGGAGGGAGGGGTGGGAGGGTATATTGTGGGGGGGGGGAGAGGAAGAATCAGAAAGAAAGAGGGAAGGAGAAGTTAGGAAGGAAGATGGGAGAATGGGAGGAGAGAAGAGAGGAAAGAAGGAGAAGGAAAGGAGAAAGGGACAAAGAAAGAGAAGGTAAGAAGAAGAGGGGGGTGTAAAATGGAGAAAAGGGGGGGAAAATAGAAGAGTGAAGGAAGGGAATAAAAACGTAAAAAAGAGGGAAAGAGAGGGAAGAGGAAAGAAAGAGAGTTAAGGGAAAAAGAAAGGGGAAAGGAAGACGTTATAAGAGGAGAGAAGAGGAGAAAAAAAAACGAGAAAAACATACGAAAGGAAAGAAAAAGAAAAAAATAATAAACAAAGAGAAGATGGCACACTGACCCACTTCTCCCAAGATAATCAATGACTGAGTAAACGTGGCAGATTTCGAGCGAGTGAATGAATCTGACTGAATGAAGGAGTGACATACAACCCCTCCCCTCCCTCCCCCCCTCCCCGCCCCCTATCCCACCCCCTCCCCGCCCCCTATCCCACCCCCTCCCTTCCCCCTTCCGAGTTGACAAGACCGAGACAAATTCGTGACGTGACGTGACTTTGATGAATGGGTCACGTGATCAGGCCCGAAAGATGGGGGAGGTGGGGGGGGGGTGGGGGGGAGGGGCGTAAGGGGGAGAAGAAAGGTGAAGTTATGTCTTGTTCGGAGTGACAAAGGGGGAGTGACGGTTGCTAAGGGAGAAAGAGAGAGAGGGAGGGGAAGGGGATGAGAGGGTGACAGAGAAAGGGGGAGGAGGAGGAACAGAGTGAGATTGAGAGAGAGGGAAGGGGAGGAGATGAGAGGGAGGGAAGGATGAGAGAGTGGCGGGATGAAAGGGAGGGGTGTAGAAGGAGCAGAGAGACGGAGGGATGGAGGAAAGAGAGAGAGAGAGAGAGAGAGAGAGAGAGAGAGAGAGAGAGAGAGAGAGAGAGAGAGAGAGAGAGAGAGAGAGAGAGAGAGAGAGAGAGAGAGAGAGAGAGAGAGAGAGAGAGAGAGAGAGAGAGAGAGAGAGCAAAGAGAGAGAGAGAGCGAGAGAGAAAGAGAGAGAGAAAGAGAGAGAGAGAGAGAGAAAGAAAGAGAGCAAGAGAGAGAGAGAGAGAGAGAGAGAGAGAGAGAGAGAGAGAGAGAGAGAGAGAGAGAGAGAGAGAGAGAGAGAGAGAGAGAGAGAGAGAGAGAGAGAGAGAGAGAGAGAGAGAGAGAGAGAGAGAGAGAGAGAGAGAGAGAGAGAGAGAGAGAGAGAGAGAGAGAGAGAGAAAGAGAGAGAGAGAGAGAATGGCGAAATCTTCATAACACCATAACGAGTTCGTTAGGTAAAAAAAAAATATATAGAAGTAAAGAAGGGTTAGAAAGGTATATAGATAAAGAGAGACAGAAAAAAAACGTTAAGAAGAACTTACATAAATAAATAGAAAAATGTATAACCAACCAACAACACTGGCATTACCCCCTCCCCCTCCCCCAAACACACACACAACACAATCTGAGTGGCAAATGACCTCCAATGAGGACGTCCTGATCGGTCCCGAAGCCCTGAGTGCCTGGGGGTTGCTGAGTGATTGACATGAAGGACTCTGAAAGGATCTGCGGCTGTTGAAGGAAAAGTCCTTTCAGAGCTAATATAATTTGAGTGACGAGGAATTCTAAGAGACCCAATGGCAACAGCGGAGGGGAGTCGTGGGATAAAAAGGAGATCCTTTTTTTTCATTTTTTATTTAGTTTCTTTTTCTTTTCTTTTTCTTTTTTGTGGGTAGTGTGTTCTTTCTGCTTTTTTTTTAATCTCTCTCTCCTTTTTCGTATTTTTTTTATATACATTACTTTTAGCTTTGTTTTGTTTTGTTTTTCTCTTGTTCTTCTCTCTCTCTCTCTCTCTCTCTCTCTCTCTCTCTCTCTCTCTCTCTCTCTCTCTCTCTCTCTCTCTCTCTCTCTCTCTCTCTCTATATATATATATATATATATATATATATATATATATATATATATATATATATATATATACATATATATACATATATATATAATCTATTTTGCTTTTATTGTCCTTTGACATTGCAAGTGTGTTTTAAGGATGTGTATATGTGTTTGTGTGTGCCTGTACAGCTGTACGAACTTTGATATGTGCACGTATGTACCCATATGTACCTTCGCATATCTATGACACACACATGAATGAATGTGGCTTTCTCTCTACTCCACTCATCCGAACATGTATAGGCTGTTGTCTCCCCTTCGTTAACATGCG
>BOPN01004142.1:100117-101149 GCA_017312705.2 Penaeus japonicus | reverse complement strand
CCCAAATTTTATTGGCTATTACGGCGCCCTTAATCAACCCTATATCAGAAGCGAGAGGAACTTACACTCCGTTTTGGTAAATCCCACCACATGGTCTAAAGTCTAATGAATTCAGGCACCATCAGTCACAGTTCCTGCACGAGATCCATGGTAGGCAAACTAGGAGGGGCAGGCAATCGTTGCAAGCAACCAGTTAGATGCAGAACGCAACGCTACAAAAACTCGACCATCCCATATATTGTAGATCAAATAAACCAATCCACGAGTGACACATTAATCTAGCCATCCGATTCATATTTAATGCATTCTAATCCAATGCTCTCTCCAACTTTATACATTTATAAGATATATGTTTTTTATTTTTTATTATATAACCATATTTGAATGAAGTATGTACTTATATTTATCATAAACTATTGTAAACCAAGACACTATGTTTTTACATATTTTGTATTATATTGTAAAACTTTTTTTAATCATAAGCCCTGTATTATTATTATTAATATCATTATCATCATTATTATTATTATTATTACTATTATTATTATTGTCAACATTAATATCATTATTATTATCATCATCATCATCATAATTATCACCACCATCATCATCATCATAACATAACTAAATAATAGGGAGAAAATGGGGATCATACTTGGCAACGCCTCGGGGAAAACTAGGAAGTACATAATCCTGTTCATTTTCATTTTCCACGGATTAGATAAAAAAAAAAAAAAAAAAAAAAAAAAAAAAACTTTCCTGTCTTTGCAAAAGCCCTGTTCCGGTCTCGTTCCATGGAGACCTTCGGGGTTTCAAGAGCCATGCATGACCCTTGGTGTGATATTTTGCACAGGCAGTGACTGACAAAGCGTCAACGGCAAAGTGGTCACTGCAAGACAACATTGATCTGGCTTTATTTTTCCGCATTGTTAGTCGGGTTAATTGCAAGATTAGCTTTAAGTCTTTCCTTCTTCATTTACTTGTTTTGACGTATGAACAGTAGGACTAGGTTGTGGTGTTCGATGATTTTCA
>BOPN01004142.1:67617-70117 GCA_017312705.2 Penaeus japonicus | reverse complement strand
TTGTACCGAATTCGATCCTTCAGCTTGGCTGGTTTGTATATCCAGCCTTTTTCCAATCCCATTTTCAGCATACCAAATACCTCATGCATGCAGTCAGCATCGTGAGAGAGTGGCATGAAAATGCCATCTGTGTTATGAAAATGTCTACTGATGCATGGAAAGTAAGATTTGTCAAACCCTACTCTGATCCCTACTTCTGCATATTGTCTGAAATATTGTCGGTCCAGTACTAATGACAGCTTTTCGCCAGCAAAGGAAATGGATCTTGGAGAACTCGAAGATACCTTTGACAACAGTAGGGTTCTTTTGTAATGTCCTCAAGCATATAATAAGATTGTCTTTCAAGCCAACTTTTGTCTTGGATAGAAAATTCAATATTTTCAATACTTTCTAATTTATCTAGTATAACATCAAGTGATATACAAACATCATATAAGGAACACAAATAACCTAACCATCTAACACCAACTGGCACAAATTTCCTAGCAATATCATGCTTTTTAAATTCTTTTTTGGACACAAGAAGACAAAAGAATTTTTGCATGTCTGTCATGTAATTCAAAAATGGTTCCCCACCAATGGCATAAAAGTCAATTGGCCGCTTAAAAATGGCCTCATTATTTACATCCTCAAAAAAATCAATCACTTCTGTTAATTCCCTGAGGTTATGGCATATTGCTTTTAAAGATGACACCGCTGAAGAAGAGCCCATCTCACAGGTTAATGTACCGAAAAGTGCAGAATTCAACATCTTAAGAGCTTCCCAGGCAATGCATTCTTGGGAATGAATACGGCACATCACTACGAAGCAGGGCGAATCTGTTATTTCCTGGTACCAGAAGCAAGATCCTCCTTTTTTTCCTGTGCCAGAGTTAGCAGTTGTACCGCACACTAGCCCAATAACTTTCTTGTGGTCCAAAGGCAGATTTCCCGGATGCTCACCAAGTCTTTTACCTAAAATATGGGAGAAGAATAATTAGTAACAGGTAATACCATTGACATTAACGAAGATGTCTATATCTATATATATGATTCGAGTTTATATCTGTGTATTTAATGAAGTTGAAATCTAAGATAATTACCTGTTGGGTGATTTTTGAAAGACATGATATCCAGGGGCATTGTCTTCACTGCGCCATCAGATGACAGTCCAGAGATCAGCACGGCTTCATTGGTCTCTTTCCATCAAATTGTAGCACATACACATTGCAACTCGTCTTCAATGAAGCTAAGGTGTCATCTCTTTTACCAGTAGTTACCTCCCTTTTCTTGCGGAATATGGTATCTGAAGGAATCAATCTGCTGTCAAGACCTACTACTAGAGAAAAAGACATCAGTATCTCTTCACTGGAGACATTCCATCGCAATGCAGTTTCCATGACAGGAGTCCAATCAAATTTGTTGCATTTCTTCCGAGGTGTATTTCCGTTTCCTTCCTGGCAGTCATCAGGACTGGATAAATCTTCTAAGGTTGATGAAGATTGGTTTCCGTTGTCATATCCATCACCTGTATCGTCTTCACATATTCCTGGATCACACTCAATTTGCCAGACTACGTTTCCTCTTATTCCTGTATTCCTTCCTTTTAGCAGCTTTACGGTCAACAGGACTAAGGGATCCAGCACTACCATTTACCTTTGCTACATACCACTCAATGTCTTTTTTGTAGCACTTCTCTCGGTTGTCTTTTGGCTTTAAAAGATACGATTTCATTACCAATAAAAGAAGCTTTCAAAGTCTCCTTCTTCTGTGTATAATAATATTCTTTCTTTATCTTAAGTACTTTTGTGATGGCATTTACTGTAGTCCAAATTTCTGATATAATTCTTCAATTTCAGTCACAAGTTTTGAAGCAATTTGTCGTCCAGAAACGTTTGGATTTTCATCAAACACTTTCAGCGAATTATATTGTGCCAAAATATCAGCCCTTGTGAGTGGCCTTAATGGTAAAGAATTGCTTTGGCCAAATTCCTTAATTATAGATTCACTATCACTTCGCAACCTTTTTTTAGACATTCCGAAAAACACAAACACACGGCGACACAAGAGAAGCTTGATGGAAAGTATGATAATGTTATTCATGGCCTAACAATTATATGCCTATTATAATTTAAGGTCAGTGAGGAACTAGAAATATCGAAAGACTTCCGACCTCAATTTGGTTTTCTAAGGTCATCGAGGAACTTGTTATATGCGATATTTAGGTGCCTAAGGTCAGCAAGGAATTTGTTACATGTCTAAAGAGAAAGGTTTTTGGCTAATGTGTCCTCCCCGTCAAAACATATGGGTCAGAAACATGGACTACGACCAAAGTAATTGAGAGGAAATTAGTAAGTGTTCAAAGAGAAATGAAAAGGCTTATGCTAGGAGTTAGCTTAAGAGACAGGAAAAGAGCCACATGGACCAAGCAACAAACAAAAGTAGAGGATATACTTAAGAGCATTAAGATAAAGTGGCAGTGAGCAGGACATACATATCGGAGACAAGACAACAGGTGGAT
>BOPN01004142.1:47617-55117 GCA_017312705.2 Penaeus japonicus | reverse complement strand
TTATTTTTCGTTTATCCACAGATTTATAAAAGTGAAAAAATCTTTTTTTTTAAGGTAGACTACAATAATCATTTCTCTTTAGTCTATCGATTCAGATCAACTTAAAAGAGACTGTCACTGCTCTTTGTGCTTTCCAAGATTGTATTATTTGACATAGCTTTGTTAATAAGTAATTATGTAACGATGCGTAATGGAACAAGATATTATGAAAAAAAAGAAAAAAATAGTTTGATACGAGTCTACTTTTTCAAAAGATTTTTTTTAGATAACTACTACAGTGACCCCATTTTCTGCATACATATTCATGAACTTGATCCAATATTTCTCATCATAATGTGTCATTAAAGAGTCAAGATTACAGAGCGGATAAAACAAAAATCGAAAACAGACATTTCTCTTGCCTATACTAAACCACAACATGCAAAAAAAAAAGAAAAAAAAAAAAAAAAAAAAAAAAGTTTAAGTCTTCAATTTAAACTCTGATTAAAGTGCTGGCATCGAGACCATTATGTTAGTAATTCTCTTTTAGTGACAACAATTTCTCTCGGACCCATTAATTAAGGGAACCTTTGAGTTTAGAAGAAGAAGAAGAAAAAAAGGATAGTATTAATAAAAGAAAAAAATATATCATACCAATACTTCACATTATTAGAAAGTTTGTCGGAAGAGATAAATCAAAACTTCCATAGATTCGTATAACATAACAGCAATATTATATTTTGTAAATTATAAAATATTATAAAATTTAGATAAGATCTAAAAGGGATTCATAGATGTGTAATCACTTGTATACTGCCACCGATTGATGCACGTTATATATAGGTGGTCGCTCAATTCGACGATATACAGCAGTTCAATCCATGTAAATTTACTCAACTACCTAGAGTCAATATTTAACATATGTACTTGCCGTTCCAATGTTCTGGCTTTGTATCATTTTTCATTCTTTTTCTATTTCTGTTTTGGTGTTTTTTTGGGGGGACGGAATCATTAGTCATATGGTCTGTAATCACAGTGACATTTCAAGTGAAAATATCGAAAGTACGATGAGAGATAAAAAAAAAAAAAAAAAAATCTGTCAGATTAATCATGGGCTGAATCTGATGGTGTTTCAATATGAGAGGATTTAGTAGGTTTCCAATAGAGAGAATTTTAATATTTCAACCCGACACGCGGTGCTGATATAATATTTATGAGACTAGATTTATTACTAATTATACTTTTTTTGTTATTTGTACCGTAGAGGCTACTTTTCTGTTCGGTGGGAAGCGATGCTCGCCACCGGTGGCAAAAGTGTCATTTGAATTTTATTTATTTATAAGTGTGTGTATCTCTCTCTCTCTCGCTCTCTCGCTCTCTCTCTCTCTCTCTCTCTCTCTCTCTCTCTCTCTCTCTCTCTCTCTCTCTCTCTCTCTCTCTCTCTCTCTCTCTCTCTATCCATCCATCTATCTATCTGTCTCTCTCTTTCTCTCTCTCTGTCAGTCTCTCTCTCTCTCTCTCTCTGTCAGTCTCTCTCTCTCTCTCTCTCTCTCTCTCTCTCTCTCTCTCTCTCTCTCTCTCTCTCTCTCTCTCTCTCTCTCTCTCTCTCTCTCTCTCTCTCTCTCTCTCTCTCTCTCTCTCTCTCTCTCTCTCTCTCTCTCTCTCTCTCTCTCTCTCTCTCTCTCTCTCTCTCTCTCACCTCTCTCTCTCTCTCTCTCTCTCTCTCTCTCTCTCTCTCTCTCTCTCTCTCTCTCTCTCTCTCTCTCTCTCTCTCTCTCTCTCTCTCTCTCTCTCTCTCTCTCTCTCTCTCTCTCTCTCTCTCTCTCTCTCTCTCTCTCTCTCTCTTTCTCTCTCTCTCTCTCTGTATGTATATGTGAGAAAGATAGAGAGAGAGATTTCACTTCTATGTTTGTTTCTGCTCTATTACGTCACACCTATACATTTATTTGTTTATCTTATGCCTGTGCGTCTGTGTGTATTTGTCTATCTTTACCTCTTTATCAATGAGCGAAAAAGCACATCTGATAACAAGGACAGTTTCATAACCACACATAGTCGGTGTATCGGACAAGGATACGAGAGACAAAAAAAAAAAAAAAAAAAAAAAAAAAAACTGGTCCTTCCTAACTACTGAAAGTGAAACTTGCTGTCAGATGCCATCATTATAACTTCCCTCTTAGTGGAAGTTTACCCAGGTAGTTTCCATGGCGTTTTTACAGAAATAAAAAGAAAGATAAGTTCGTTGCTTCGAGGAACTTCGGATATGTGGAGAGTAAACAGAACCTCGATATGATTTTGAATTTTGTTAAAAGGGGACTCGTTTCTCATCGATGCAAAGTAATCTGTTTGTGAGGTTCTATTCTTAGCAGTATTGTATTGCTGATATATGTGTGTGAGAAGAAAGAAAGAAGGAGGAGAGAAAATAGCGGCGACGGGAGACAGAGAGAAGAAAGAGAAGGAGTTAGGGAAAATAAAGATAGATAGAGACGAATATATATATATATATATATATATATATATATATATATATATATATATATATATATATATACATATTCATATATATATATATATATATATATATATATATATATATATATATATATATATAAATATATATATATATATATATATATATATATACATATATATATGTATATATAAATATATATATATATATATATATATATATATATATATATATATATATATATATATATATATATATTATATATATGATATAGAGAGGGAGAGAGAGAGAGAGAGAGAAAGAGAGAAGGAGAGGGAGAGAGAGAAGGAGAGAGGGAGAGAGAGATTGCAATTGAGCTTGTGTGTGCACTATTGCGCTGGCCCTTCTGTCACCAGTATATTGTTTATTTGCCAATAGTGTTAGAGGATATGGCAAATTAATCTGAAAATAGATTTTCATATTAATCATATAAATAAATCATGAAAAAAAAAATATCCACTGTTTATGGCCGTTGCAATATTGAGTATTAAACCATAATGAGATAAATATTACACACAAACTAGCATCGGACAAATAACTGTAAATTATACTGACATACAGTGTGACATGTGGGTAGTTAATGTGAAAGGGTATGTTAACGTCACATTGGCTACACTATATTGAAGGTTTTTAAAACAGAAACATCATACATATACATATTGTTAGATATTGAATAAACAGCTATAAACCGTGAGATTAAACACCATTATTATAAGTAAAACAAACATATATTGTTAGATATTGAATAAACAGTTATAAACCGTGAGATTAAACACCAATATTATAAATAAAACAAACGCACATCTTCGCCAACACGTAGAGTTATAAAGCAATCAAAATGTGGGCTGTTCTTGAACGCAATTATCTTTCAAACTTTTTTTTTTTTTTTTCTCCCGAAAGAACTTCATCAGCATCCCTTGATCGCTGTTGGACGTCAGTTTGACTTCCCTTAAAAAAAACTTCCTTGAGGATTTGACCCCCCTCACCCTACATCCCCCCCCCCCTCTCCATCCCCCACCTTCCAAGAATCATGGGCACTGTACTAAACATTAGTCTCCTGGAATTGTTTTCGCTCCTTCTCTCCCTCTCTGCCTCTCTCTCTCTCTCCCTCTCCCACCCATCCTCACCCCAGTGTCAATCCCTTTTATCTTTCTTTCTTCTTTCTCTCGCTCTCTCTTTCTTTTACTCATCATTTTCCACCCGTTCTCTCTCTCTCTCTCTTTCTCTCTCTTACTCTCTCTTTCTCTCCCTTTCTCGTACTCCCCCACATCCCTTTCAACACACACACACACACACACACACACACACACACACACACACACACACACACACACACACACACACACACACACACACACACACACACACACACACCCACAAACAAACAATCAAACACACACACAGCATAGATAAATGCCAGCAGAATTGCAACGGCGCCGGGCCATTTGCACGTCCGGCCAAAGGAGAATCAAGCAGCCATTGCCTCCTGACACGAGAGCTTCCTCTCTCGTTTGCATATGGAGCTGCTGTTAATTTACATGAAGAGGATTATAGCACTTTATTCTGAATTAGGTACAAGTGCAACATTGATAATAAAAGATAAAAGTTTGTTCTCTATACCAGTTAACTGAAATACCTGGCAAATTATATTGAATTTCCGCTTGGTAGAGAATGTATCAGTTGCTGCAACCCTGGAGCAACGGATCATGTTAAGCAACGCTGGGAATTCGCTTCGCTCTGCAGTTGTTTTGACAAAAATTACCTTGATGAAATCTCACGGGATTTTCAACGGAGAGGATTTTTTTTTTTTTACATTTTTGTTCAGTGCTTGAGATTTTTTATTTATTTTTTGTTTATTTTGTTTGACATTCTGAAAAAAAATCATGAAGCATGTACGAACCAGATATAAATATAGCATCATGTATTTCAGCGAAGGGAGATAACGAACAATACTGAAACCGAATATGCAAAACCAAATTACGATTAGTGACAGTGAAGGTTAAGCAAGATGGTCGTAAATTTCATTTTTTTCTTCCGTTCCGACAAAACCCAGAAAAATGACTCAATGTCTCAGACCGTCCCACACAAACAGGGAAACCTATTGCAACACCTGCTCAACAGCAGCAGCGGGTCCTCAGGGCTTATGGGCGCTTGCATGAGTTGCAGTAGTTACATACCTGCGTGCTTGTCGTCATGCAGCCCGAAAATTATGAGAGCTTCGATCTGGAAAGCATTAACTGCGGGTCTGCCAGGCGTCCTCTCAAAAAACCTTGACTATTGTTTGCTTGCATTCTGTGTTTATTACCTTGTTTGTTAATTCTATTGTTCCCTTCGTCATTTTGTTCTTGCTCTTCCTCCTTGGTAATGGAACCCTAATTATTTAGTGTTATTGTTATGCTTATTATAGTTTTTTTTTAATTTATTTTTTTATTGTGATTATTAGTATTATGATTATGACCTTGATAAAAGATATTGTTATTATTATTATTATTATTATTATTGTTATTATTATTATTATTATTATCATTATTATTATTATTATTATTATTATCATTATGTGTGTATGTCTGTGTGTGTGTGTGTGTGAGTCTGTGATTGTGTTTACGTTTACTATCATGTCTCCCTGGCAACCATCCCTGATCTACTTCTCCTATTCTACTGCTAGATCGTATACCTACTCTGACTTTCCAAATTAAATTCAAGTTTTTAGTTCAGGTTGTCTCTTTTTTTCATCACTCACTCACGCTCTTCCGAGAAAGGCAAAAGAGGACGTACATTAAAAATTGATCATCGCTTGAAAAATCCTTACGTATATTATCTTACTTAGAAGTTCAAACAACACACTTTAATGTTTTTTACTCACTAAAGCAGTCTGTTCTTTTTAAAGGTGCCTCTAACTTTGTTTTTTGTAGAGGATGATGATGTGCAATAATAATGCTACTGTCATATAGAAGACAAAGATGACATCAAAAATTTCTTTCCAAAGTAAAACTAAAAATAAAAGTAACGAAAAACAACGAAAAATCAAAAGGACTTTATTCATCATCTGTTGTTGCTCTATATATATATATCGTCCGTATTATTTTATTATCTTTGTTGTTTGTGTTCAGTCATTATCGATTATGCTTGTTTATTTTCATTCTATTTATTCAATTATGCTTGTTTATATTCGTGCTATTCATTTTATTCATTCGATTACGCTTGTTTATTTTCATGCTATTCATGTTATCAAATGCGTAAATTGTGTAATCTTATTATATCATACGTTATATATCAATATGTTGTTATCGTGATGTGTTCTAGATCTCTTATATCACATATGAAAGTTAATGAAAAAATCCATGTGTGTCTGTGTGTGTTTATGTGTGTGTGTCTGTGTGTGTGTGTGTGGTGTGTGTATGTGTGTGTGTGTGTGTGTGTGTGTGTGTGTGTGTGTGTGTGTGTATCTGTATCTGTGTGTGTGTGGTGTGTATGTGTATATGTGTGTGTGTGTAGTTATATGACAAATCTCAAATACAATAGTAGTGATATTAATGACAATGATGATAACAAATATAATGATCATGATAATGACATTTATGATCCTGATCACATTGATAACAAAACTGAACATATCAATGGTGGAAAGACACTAATTGAAAGATAATATTCACACTGAGAATAATAATACCTTTATTAGATTAATTGATATTATCTATACTGCTGTTTCTTGATCTAATTTGTGCAACTAATACTACTACTAACATTATCATCATTAAGCTTAATGATAACTATCTATAAAATGATAAAAAACAACTTGATATTGATTTATAACAACAATAAAATAACAATGATTATAATGATTATAATGATGATAATAATGATGATGATAATAATGAAACATGATTAAGATAATCATAATAAGGATAACAATAATAGTAATAATAGTTGTAATGGTAATGATGATAATAGTAATAGTGATGATAATAATACAAATGATAAGAATAGTAGTAGTACTACTAATGATAATAGTAAAAATAATGATGATCATAATAACAATAATAATAGTAATAGTAATAACAGTAACAATAATGATAATAACAACAACAACATTAATTACAACAACAACAACAACAATAATAATAATAATGATAATAATAATGATAATAGTAATGATAATAACAATAATGATGATAATAATAATTCTAATGATGATGATAATAATAATGATGATAATAATAATGATAATAATAATAATGATAATAATAATAATAATAATAATAATAATAATAATAATAATAATAATAATAATGATAATAATAATAATGATAATAATAATAATAATAATAATAATAATGATAATAATAATAATAATAATATTAATGATAAGTAGTAGTAGTAGTAATAATGATAATAGTAGTAGTAATGATAATGATAATGATAATAATGATAATGATAATAATAATGATAATGATAATAATAATGATAATGATGATGATAATAATGATAATAATAATAATAATAATAATAATAATAATGATAATAATAATAGTAATAATAATACTGATAATGATTATCACTATTATAATAATTTTAAGGATAATAATTCTAATATTAACGATGATTACTATCATTATCAATATAATGATAATAAAAGCATTTATAGCAATAACAATGAAAGAAAAAAAAACAATAATGATAGTTATAAAGATACTAATACTATTACCACTAATAATTTTGATAATGCTGGCAATAGTAATAATGATACAGATGATAAGGATAATACTAATAATGATAATGATGATGATAATGATGGCGATAATGATAATGATGATGATCATGATGATAATAATAATGATAATAATAATGATGATAATAATGATAATGATAATAATGAAAATAATGATAATAAAAATAATAATGATAATGATAATAATGATAATAATAATGATAATAATAATAAAAATAATAATAATAATAATGATAATAATGATAATAATAATAATAATGATAATAATAATAATATTAATAAT
>BOPN01004142.1:37617-40117 GCA_017312705.2 Penaeus japonicus | reverse complement strand
ATTCCAGATTACAAAACAAGCTGCACCATACGGAGGAACCTTAGAATGTTTGGTTCGTATAATGCTAAAATATCTTCAATATATCATGCTGGAATTTCAGACAAAGATAAATGAGAGGAGTCAGCTGATCACACGCTAACATTACGAGCTTATTGTGGTTATGAAAATATCAGAAAGTTATTACCGGTGAGTTTTTTGACGAATGCCTGTCAGGATATTTTTCTCATGGTAGTGTAGCCTCATTTAAAATATTTAAAAATAAGTAAGACAAGCGATCATGTCGGTGTTTGAATCTGTTGATGTCAATAAAAAAAAAATAAATAAATAAAAAAAAAACTATTGTTCCTGCATAAGAAATACGCTCGTCTCTCATGACATTCCGTTTTCTTTATCATGAAGGAATACTATTTTTTACACAAGAATTTTGAGAAAGTTGATACTATAGCAGAGAGCCCAGAAGAAAAATTATCATGGCGTTTTCGGAAAAAGAAAAATCGGACAGGGCGTTGGCGGGAAAGCGGAAAGAGAGAGAGAGAGAGAGAGAGAGAGAGAGAGAGAGAGAGAGAGAGAGAGAGAGAGAGAGAGAGAGAGAGAGAGAGAGAGAGAGAGAGAGAGAGAGAGAGAGAGAGAGAGAAAGAGAAGGAGAGAGAGAGAGAGAGAGAGAGAGAGAGAGAGAGAGAGAGAGAGAGAGAGAGAGAGAGAGAGAGAGAGAGAGAAAGAGAGAGATAGATAGATAGAGAGAGAGAGAGAGAGAGAGTCAAACAAGCAAACTGGCAACTCACAACGCTTCATCCGGTACGAAAATAGAACCATCACCCTTTTTGCGTACTGTCCACGTCCTTTTTCAACAGATATGATTACCGAAGTACACAAACAGAATTCCAGAAATACTCTGAAAAATTTACATGCTAGTTATCATTTAGAAATGGATTCCTCTTAACATGACGTTAATAGATTATACAAAAACTACCTCGTCTGATAAAATATATCATTACAAGGATTAAACGAAGGAAAATTTTCATATGCTATCATTTGTTCATTGTTCCCGATATTTATATCTTCGTCCTTTAATTAAAAGCGAACACAGAGGGAAAAAAAACGAATAGAAAACTATCTTATAGAATCGGCAAAGAATAATTTTAAAAAAGCAAATGCAAAAAAAAAAAAAAAAAAAAAAAAAAAAGAAACATGAAACCGTCTTCAGTCGTTGTCGAGTCGAAGAATTTTCCGTCAGTGACGCTAAGGCATGTTCAAATCACGTGACCCGAGACCGTAAGTCAGTAACATGAGAAACGTAAAAGGTCTTATCATTGTTGCGTTTCCCCTGAACTAACGTTAGCATGAAATCACTCTCTGTGTTGCATGCCTCTGTTGATTCATATCTTAATCTTTGGCTGTTTGTTCCATGTGTTTGTTACTGGAGGTGGAGGCTCCGTATGTGGGTTGAGGTTGGGAGGTTATTTGAAGAGCTATGAACGATGCAGTAAAATGGGTGGTGAAAGTGATAACGTTATTATTTATTACTATCATTAGTATCATCATTATTATTATTGTTGTTATTTTTGTTTTATGATTATCATTGTTATTATCGTTATTATTATTGATGTCATTATTATTATCATTAATATCTACATCATCATCATTAATAACAATAAAAATTATGATAGTAATAAAAGTGATGATAATATTAAGGACAATGATAATGATGAAAATAATGATAGTAAGAAAAAACATTAGTGAAAACAATACTATTACTACTACTAATGAAAATGATAATGACATTAACAATAATAATATTATTGATAATAATAATGATACTGATAATGATAACATTAATAATGATGATAATAATAATGATAATAATGATGATGATGGTAATGATGATGATATTCAGTTAATAAAAACAACAACAACAACAATGATGATAACAAGAACAACAACGATAATATTGATAGCAATTATGATACATACAATAATGCAATTGTATGATGCAATTATAATGATGATAATAGCAATGATGATAGGAGTAAAAGTAAATGATAATGATGTTAATGGTGATCATAGTAATATTAATGATAAAACCACATCAGTATCAACAAAAGACAATAGTAGTTATATTATAGTGATGGTGATAATAGGAACAACACTGCTACTACTACAACTGCTACGACTACTATTATTATTACTACTACTACCGCTGCTACTACTACTATTATTATCATTACTCCTAATAGTAATAATAGAAATGATGATAACAATAATGATAATAATAGCTAAAATAACAAAAATTCTTATGAACAAAATTATAGCCAATACTGCATTTCAGTCCACATGGTGACGGTAAAGATAAATATCTGAAAATGAAGTCGGGGATATAATTTTTCGTCTGAATTATTGGCCCGTTATGGAACAACAAACAAACAAACAAACAAATCTATCGGACGCTTCCTCACTGACTACAGGAAAAAAAAAAAAAAAAAAAAAAAAAAAAAAAAGAAGG
>BOPN01004142.1:27617-30117 GCA_017312705.2 Penaeus japonicus | reverse complement strand
ACAACCGGATTGAAAGAGAGTAAAAGAAAGATAGTGAGAAAAATGAACAGACAAAAAACACACAAGAGAAATAATCGAGAAGACACGGAAAGCAGAGAAGAGAGAGAAAAAGAAGAAGAAGAAAAAAAAAAACGACATGTATGTATAAACAGCCAGAGACACCGGCAGTGCATTTTTTTTTTTTTTTTCTCGATAAATCTCAACGAAGGAGCCAAAAGGAAAGTAAAAATAATAAGAAAAAATAGATCAGTAATTCAATACAAAAAAAAAAAAAAAGAAAAAAGAAAAAGGAAAAAAAAAAAAAAAAAAAAAAAAGAAAAAAAAAAAGAAAAAAAAAGGAGGCGACGGAAGAACAAGGTCTCACGACGCTGGGGTGCTCAGTCCTTATGCACAAGTTTCCTGTACTGGGAAAACAATGGACAACTTTATGAGACAGCGGGACCTAGCTGAGAGAGTAGGGAAGGGTGAGGCATGTAGGGAAAGGATGGAAGGTGGGGGGGGGGGGAACTATGAGAGTTAGGGACGAGGAAGGGACGGAGAGAGTGGGGGAGGGGGACGAGGAAGGGACGGAGAGGGGGGCGGGAGGAGGAAGGGACGGAGAGAGGGGGGAGGGGGGGGCGGAAGGCCGACGGGAAGGGTAGGGAACGGGGAAGGAGAGCTAGATAAGTGAGTAAGTGAGGAGAGGGGTAGGATGAGGGTGGGAAGGTGAGGGCGCTGGTTGAGTGTGTATGGAGGAGATGGAAATTAAAGAGGAGAGAGAGAGGCCGAAGGAAGGGAGGCAGGTGCCACGAGAGAGAGAGAGAGAGAGAAGACGGAGGTAGGGAGGCAGGTACCACGAGAGAGAAAGAGAGAGAGAGAGAGAAGACGAAGGAATTAGCGAGAGAGAACAAAAAAAAGGAAGGGAGGCAGGTGCCACAAGACAGAAGCGAAAGAAGCGGGAAAGTGACCTTATTGAGAAAGGGAAATAAAAAAGGGAGGAGAATAAAGTAGAAAGGTTAAGTCAACGGAAGAAAGGGGAATGAAGAATAAAGAGTAAACCAAAATACAAGCATGAAAACTGTTTGATATTCTCTCAACTTTCTATTCTTTCCTTCTATCCGGTTGATATCCGTGCCATGGATGCGTCAACACATATTATGCTTTTTCTTATTTCTTTTTCGTTACTTCTGGTTCTCCTTCGTAAATTATCTTGAAATGCATTGCTTCTTGTATAGTTATGAGGATGTTGGAAATGGAAGTAATGGTTAGGAACAGGATAGTACTTGATAATTGGGAAGGGTGATAGTAATTTTATTACTGATGTTGTTTGATATTGATAATAATGATAATGAAAAAATCGTAATGAAAATAACTGAAATGCTAATAATGATAATAGTATACTAATGATGCTAATGAAAATGAATAATTCTGATGATATTGATAATGGCTCTAATGATGATGATATTAATAGACATAACAATAAGAACAATAGTGACAATAATGGTGATGATAATAACAGTAATGATATTGACATCAGCAAGCATAATGATAATAATGAGAATAATGAGAATGAAAATGACATTACTAATAGAAAGGAATTATAATGATGATAGTAATGATAATGCTGATAATCATGATAATGATAATAATAGCAATGATGATAATTAGATAACAATAAAAATAGTAAATGTACTGATTATGTGAATGATGATGAAAAAATAATGATAATGATAGTAATAACAAAAATGATGATAATAAAATAACAATAAAAACAGTAAATGTACTGATAATGAGGATAATAAAAACGGAATGATAATTATAATGAAACTAATCATAGTAATGACAATGATATTGATAGTAATGATCATATAAGTGATAAAAACAACAAGAACATTATTGTCAACATAACCATCATTATTGATGATAATGATGAGAATATAGATAATGATGATATTGAAAATGATATTAAGATTAGGATAATGATATGACATTTGATGATAATGGTAATGACAATAATGATAACAATAATGATAGTAATAATGATGATGATAATGATTAAGTTGATGATAATGATTATGTTAATAATGATAATGATAATAATAACAATGATAATAATTATAACAATAACATTGATTATAATTATGATGATAGCAATACTAAAAATGAAGAGATTGATTCTATTATGATAATAACAATACAGATGATAACAGTGGTAATAATCATAATAATGATAATTTAAATAATGATGATATAGTAATAATTATATTCATGATATTAATAACGATGATGATAATAACATTAATAATGAGAATAATAATAGCAACAATATCAACAAGCCTGAATCAGGAAATAAAATCAATCATTGTAAAAAATAACTATCTCAAAACTATTTATAATAACATAACGATACTACTAATTATAACAACACCATAATGATAATGATATAATGATTAAGAATAATGCTAAAATCATAAAGATAATAATGATAAGATGATAACAGCATCAATAACAACTTGATTAT
>BOPN01004141.1:132029-133969 GCA_017312705.2 Penaeus japonicus | reverse complement strand
TATATATATATATATATATATATATACATCTTTTTGAATAACACTGACATATCAGCAAGAAGGCTCATTTATCAACTGATGAGCAAATGTCCCTTCAACTTTCCCTGTCATAAATTCTGGCTTTATCACCCGTTGGCATTTGCACCTTTTGCAAATTGAAATACGAATTTTTGCTTGTTTGTTTTTTATATATAAGCGGCGAATCTGCTTTGAATATCATCATTTTTATGTGAATTTCGGGATGATTTCATAATGCCTATTTAAAGAAGGATATTATAATATGATATCTACATATCACACTCTCTATTTAATGCAACTTGATTTGCAGCAAAACACACCAACACATAATTCATTGTTTATGAAAATAATTTGAAAAACATCAGCCCCGTGGCTGAACTATATTCAAATACCTGTCCAAAACTATGTCACATTTTAAGGTAATTTACCCGCGAGTTAATAGATTTCAGTGAAATTTTTAGTGATTATAAAAACAGCCTGTTATTAATTAGTTATTTGGATCGTTACGTAATTCAAGTACAATGACACAAATACACATACACACGCATATACATATACATAAACATACACATACATATATACATATAGACTATCGATGTATGTATATTTCTCTATCTCTCTCCCTTTCTCAACTTATCTATATATACATATACATATTCATCTATCTATTCATTTATCATTTATCTATCAGTATATATATATATATATATATATATATATATATATATATATATATATATATGTGTGTGTGTGTGTGTGTGTGTGTGTGTGTGTGTGTGTGTGTGTGTGTACACATAAATAATTATATGCATATATATCTATCTGCCTATATCTCTCTTTTTCTCTCTCTTTCTCACTCTCTCTCTCTCTCTCCCTCCCTCCCTCCCTCCCTCCCTCCCTCTCTCTCTCTCTCTCTCTCTCTCTCTCTCTATATATATATATATATATATATATATATATATATACATATATATATATATATATATATATATATATATATATATATATATATATATATATATGTAAGTGTTATCATTTTCCTTTTTTAAAGATATATTATGCAACATACACACATGCAAACACACACACACACACACACACACACACACACACACGCACGCACACACTCCCCGCGAGCAAATGGCAGAGCGAGATGTGAAATTACGCATCCTTCCCGGGCCGCCCTCGGTTCATCCATAACTCCCTGGCATCGACTTCCCTTCGCCTCAGTAGCCGGGGACAGAGAAGGTGCTTCGTCTGGCTGCCACCGTTGCTTCTGACGTGCCGTTATCATCCCTCCATCTCTCCCGGGAACTCGCACAATGCCTCGGTGTTGCATGGCGCTGAATCAATTGCGCGAGCGATCGGGCTTAAGAGTCGTTTCCGCGGCCATCCCGACTCGGATTCGAAGCCTCGCGAAACCCTTAGAGAGACAAAGCCACACGCGGACCGACCCGCTGTTGCTTTCGTTCACGTGTGATGGTGCACCGACAATGGTGATCCACGGAGACGTGTGATCTTTTTGTATATGTGAATGACGTTGAGTGCTGGCTGGTCGAAATTCCAAATTTATTGTTATAATATAAGATTACCGGTAATAAAGCTTCAACATTGATCAAAGTGTCTCACCTGATGCACAGATAGAAACAAATGACAATCATATGCTGTGCCACCGGGAGGAAATTGAACATAGCAATTCAGTGTAGCATTGTAGATACACATGAAATATCGTTTACATATGCAAAAACTGACAGCCCGAAATACATTGCTTTAGATAATCGAGGTTGACATCGGATTCATAGGTGGAAACGTGGCTCTGTTTAATGTCTAAGGACTAGAAAAATGAATAATCAAAGGTTACAAGGAGCTATTCAGATAACAAATTGCAGACTGGGTTCACAGCATACTATTATCCGTGGTGA
>BOPN01004141.1:78738-81238 GCA_017312705.2 Penaeus japonicus | reverse complement strand
TGGCGGTCATGCCTGGGAAAATTGTCCAGGATACAAAGCCTGCAGGAAAGACTCTGTCTAATGACCTCCCTCAGCTCTGGAGAGGTAAGGTCACAGCCTGTAGCTTGATTACATGATTACCACGTGGGCATGGATACGGATTTTATACAGAAAGCATTTATGTCTTCTAAAGTCTCTCTCTCTCTATTTCACAAGAACCCAATATGAGATCCTAATCTTTTCGGTTCAGCAACGTACTGCTTACGTATGCAATTTAACAAAGAAGTAAATAGACTTACATATTACGCAACTCTTGTACAGTTGAGTAATGGAGTTCACACAGCAAAAACCCTTGTCTGTTTTCAGTAGCTTCATTATAGAATTCTTTGCCTCTGTCTGTTGGTATGTTGTTAACAATTTTTACGACAGCGAAGAGGCAGTAACACAAGAAAGTTGGCACTAAGAGACATGTAGTTATAAGTTTCAAATATACAGAATACACACACAGGCGAGGAAGAGAGAGAGAGAGAGAGAGAGAGAGAGAGAGAGAGAGAGAGAGAGAGAGAGAGAGAGAGAGAGAGAGAGAGAGAGAGAGAGAGAGAGAGAGAGGAGAGTGAGTGAGACGCAGAGAGAAAATCTGATATGTCCATACATAGACACACGCGTGCAAACTAGACAAAAATGCAGAATACTGTCACAAGGAAGAATATCTATAGAAGCCACAAAGGCGTAACATAAAGGACATGTGGTAAGAACGCAAGTCTGGGTTTTCTATTGCACAATAACTTTTTCATAGACGAGGCAACTCTGGGACAAAAGACGTAGGAAGGAAGGATACAATAGTGAGAAAGAAGCCAAAGCATTTCCACTTTTCTTTTTCGTCTATTGCTGTTCTCAATATCATTTTCGTTGTTCTCACACTGTTATTGGTTTATTCTTACTTCCGATCATCATCATTCATATTGCTGCTGTTATCATCATAGCCATTCCTATTATTTCGCTGTTGTTACATTCAACATTGCCGTTGTTATAATTGTTATTACCATTCTTTATCTTATGTAATGATATCGATATTATCATCCTTGTCACTAATACTGATACTAGCATTAGTGTGTTTACTGTTAGTGTTGGTGTTTTCATTTCAATAAAGGGGTAAATAGTATTAGCAACAAAATCATGATTTTGGAATTGTTGGTATTATTATCATTATTATTATGATTATCACTATTGTTGAAAATGCCAATATGATGACCATTTTCATTATCAACACACCTACACTAACCCCTCCAGACCCACATACATACATACGTTCATACACACATTATATTATATATAGTTTAATGAGTCCACCATAACAAATAGCTGCTTTTGTCCTATGATCCCACGGGGAGAGAAAATCCTTCCTCCCACAAAATGATGAACTATCCAATGAGGAGAGAGAGAGAGAGAGAGAGAGAGAGAGAGAGAGAGAGAGAGAGAGAGAGAGAGAGAGAGAAAGAGAGAGAGAGAAGAGAGAAAGTGAGTGAGTGAGTGAGTGAGTGAGTAGATAAGTATATAGATAGATATGTAGAGAGAGACAAAGAGATAGATAGAGAGAGAGAGAAAGAGAAAGAGAAAGAGAAAGAGAGAGAGAGAGAAAGCGAGAGAGAAAGAAAGAGAGAGAGAGAGAGAACGAGAGAAAGAAAACAGACCGCAGAAAAGGTTAATAACAAACGCCTTCGGGTCGACGAAGTTCATCACGATGCCGATGATTTATTGCAGGCGACAAGGCCCTGGCTCATGATGATTACATGCATGGGGTTTATTCATCACCGAGACAAGCGAAAAATCCGATTGGGGCGGCGTCATTATGGGGGGAATGTGCAAGGTTGCGCCTCTCCCTCTGACTCGGGGTCTCTGAGGTCCGTGAGGAAGGGAAGGAGGGATGGAAGAAGGGAGGGAGGGATGGAAGAAGGGAGGGAGTAGAGGAGAAGGAGAGAAAAAGAGGAAAGAGAGAAAGAGAAAAGAAGGGTAAAAGAAGGAAAGATGAAGAAGGTACGATGGAAGAGAAAGAAGGAAGTGAAGAAATAGCGAAGGAAAAGAATCAGGATGCAAGACAAAGAAATAACGAAAGAAAAAGAAAGAAAATCACCAGAGAAGAAGGGAAAGATGGGGGGAAGGGGGAGGGAGGGAAGGACAACGAAGGACAGAGAGAAAGAAAGAAAGATGAGAGAGAAAAGGCAGATAGCGTGAAAGAAAGAAGGAGGGAAAGAAGGACGAAGTAGAGTAGACGAAGGAATGATGGAGGGAGAGAGAGAAGGACGAGGGAGAAGGGGGAGGGGGAGGGGGGGCGGTTGCGGTTAAGGGAAACGTCTGGGTTGGATGGCTCGGGAGAACGGCCAAGCTAAGCAGGTGCAATAACAAGCCACCCGCCCCTTCGCCGTAGGACGCTCTTCGCCCCACTCATTCTTCTTCTTCTTCTCTTTATTCTTCTTTTTCTTGTTCTTCTCTTTCTTATTCTTCTCCTTCTTCTTCTCCTTCT
>BOPN01004141.1:49099-56599 GCA_017312705.2 Penaeus japonicus | reverse complement strand
GATGAGGGGAAAGGTGGGAAAATGAACGGGGAAGAAAAGAGGAGAATGAAAGGGGGTTGGGAAGATGCTTGGGGAGGGATTAAAGGAAGAGAGAAGGAAAGAGGGAGGGAGCAGGGGAAGGGGAGAGATGATAAGGAGAGGAGAGAGGGAAATGGTGGGGAAATAAGAGGAAGGAGAGATGACAAAGAGTAAGAGGTGGGAAGAGTGAGGGGAGGGAACAGTGAAAAGAAGGGGAGAGAGGGAAATTGGGAATTGGGGTAAAGTCGGTTAAAGGAAGAGGAATGGAGAGGCGAACTGGCAAATGGAGGGAGAAGGGGGAGGGGAGGAAAGAAAAAAAAGGGGATAGAGGGGGTGGGGAAGGGGGGAGGAGTGGGAGGAGAGAGAGAGAGAGCAAAGGCAGGGTAAGGGATGGTGAATAACCAGGTGCTGGTACATACATTAAAGGATTTTATAAGATGATAAAAAGAACCCTTAATGTGGAGCAACAACAACAAAAACAGCAAAAAAAAAAAAATAATAATTACAAAGTTGATAAGATTGATAGTGATAAGGCCAGTAGTAATGTATACAATAATAACAGTAATGAAAATATTAATAACAATAATGATAGTAAGTAATAATAATGATAGTAAGACTAATAGGAACAACAGCAATAACAAAACCAAACCATAGAATAACAAACACAAAGCACACACATGACAATAACAACAGCAAATAGAAAAAGAAAAAACGCCTTTAACACTCAAATAAGTAATTATCATAATTACTCTCATAAATCTTATTGTGACTTTTGATATCCTTATCAACTCTATCACCATTGCTATTATCATTTTTCCTTTTTCTTTTTTAATGAAAGGACAAAAAAAAAAAATCCAACCATATCGACACAATACCAAAAATCCACACAAAACACAAAATAAATTCTTAAAAAAAAAAAGACAAAAATTTCGAAATTATTATCCCTTTTTTTCAATAAATGTAATTCACTTTTTTCCTTTTTCACCCTCCACACTCACCTAAAAATCGGAGTTCCAATCGAGCCTCTGTAGAAAAGCACCAGAATTGTATCATCACTGGACAGGGGCGGCGACACGTCACACGGAAGGAGGACTTTGCTCATCTCAAGGGCGTGAACCACCGTCAGCGGACCTAAGGGCGTGAGGGAAGAAAAAAAGGGGGCGTGAGGTCTTTGGTTTGGTTTGGTTGTGAGTTGTGTTGTTTTGTTGTGGTCTTTGTTGGTGGTGTTGTGTGTTGGGTTTGTTTGCTTGTTTTTGGTTGTGTTGCTGTGTTGGTGATATTGTTGTTATTTAGTGAAATTATTATTGTTTTTTTTTTGTATTATCATCGTTATCTTTATCATCACTATTATCATTACTTGCATCATCATTATAATCATCACCATCACCACCACTACCACTACCACCACCACCCCCACCACCATCATCATCATCATCATCATCATCACCATAATCATCACCATCATCACCATTATCACCATCATCATCCCCGCCATCACCATCACTACCCTCATCAACATCTTCATCATTACCATCATTATCACTATTACGATCAGCTGACATATACAGTCTACCTTTGAGTCGTAATTCAAACAACATACATTCTTGTTGTCGTTTTCGTCTAATTCTGATCCTTTGCCATTTTCCGTATTTATGTTTTCTTGTTGAAGAAGAAGAACATGTACACACAGACAAATAGATAGAGAGAGAGACAGATAGCAAATGAGAAACAGAAAAAAGAGACGGGGAAAGAGGTAGAAAGAGAGAAAGAGAGAGAGAGAGAGAGAGAGAGAGAGAGAGAGAGAGAGAGAGAGAGAGGAGAGAGAGAGAGAGAGAGAGAGAGAGAGAGAGAGAGAGAGAGAGAGAGAGAGAGAGAGAGAGAGAGAGAGAGAGAGAGAGAGAGAGAGAGAGAGAGAGAGAGAGAGAAAGAGATGGACAAGGATGTAGATATAGGTATAGATAGATAGATAGATCGATAGATAAATAGAAAGACAGACAGATAGATAGATGAATTGAAAGACAGACAGATAGATAGATAGACAGATAGATAGACGGATAGATGAATAGATACATAGATAAACATGAATATAAATATAGAAAGAGAATTCCGCGAAGGGTCGGAATTTCTCCTCAATTTGTCTTGAGAATCAAAAATATATCAACAGAAAGCAGGGGAATTTCCCTCCCGCTGGCTCCCCCCCCCCCCCCCCTGCCGTGATCCAGATATTTCACTTCCCCTTTCTCTCTCTTTCTTTTTTTTTCTCTCTCTCTCTATTCTGTTTTGCCTTTCCCTCCTTCCAATCAATCTCTGTTTCCCCGTTATCCTCTATGATTTATCAAATAATCTCACTTGAGCCTTCTTTCCTGTTTGCCTCTGTCGTGTTGTCTGTTTGTCCATTTGTCTCGTTTCTTGTAAATGTCTTTATCTTTGTGTCTGCCTTTCCATCTGTCACTTTGTCTGTAGTTCTTTTCGTTCAGTTTTATCTTCCAGTTTCTTTTTTTTCTTCTTCTTTTTCTATATTTACATCCATGTTTATAGATATACATGTTTCGGTGTATACGTTTGAATGCCAACTATATTTCTGTATCTCTCTGCTTATCAATCTATAATCAAATGCACCAAAATCAGTCTTACAGTCTTTATGTATGCTGATGCCGATCTCTCTATATCCCCACACACACACTCTATATCTTCTGTATATATTTCACTCCCTGCTCCCCCGTTCACTCTTATATCTCAACTTCCCATAAACGCTACATATATATCTGTTGAACGTGTGCTTGTTGGCGTGCCTGCATGTACACCATGTTTACTCCTGTACACTTAACTGAAGTTCTTGCCGAAGAGCTTCCTCACATCTAAGGAACGAGAGCACGCACCGCCCTTAAGGAGTGTGTAATCTACGCACACACTCTTGCATAAACACATTAAACAGCCCGAGTTAAGAAAAAGCTACTTAACGGACAACCATCTGTTCGCTTATCTCGGTGCAATTCGTTTCTACTCACATGTCTTGCCGATGTTTACCTCTAAATGTTGCAGCGATACTCAAGTTCCATAAGATACGCTGATAAATAGAGGGAGAGGCAGAGAGGAAAGAAGAAGGAGAGTGGTGGAAGAGAAAAAAAAGGGAAGGGTAAATGGAGAGGAAAAACGGAAGGGAAAGTGCGGAGAGAGAGAGAGAGAGAGAGAGAGAGAGAGAGAGAGAGAGAGAGAGAGAGAGAGAGAGAGAGAGAGAGAGAGAGAGAGAGAGAGAGAGAGAGAGAGGTAAACAGACAGAGAGACAGACGGACAGACGGGCGGACGCACAAATATCCAAACAAACAAACAATAAGAAAAAATAAAAGACGACTAGAGAGACAGAAACAGAAATGAAGATAGACAATCAGGCTGCCGAAGCCGGGAAGAAAGAGAGACAAAACAAAAATACACAAGTAGATGAAAAAAAAAAGTCAGAAAGAAATACGAGAAAAGTATTTATGTGTAGTAATTGTCCTGTCGCAGAACGTGTTAATGATCTTTCTATTATCCACGTGAATGTTTTCCATTCTTTACTACACCTATTATACATTTTGTTTTTTGTTTTTTCTTGTGTATTCTCATTCTCATTCTTTTCTCATTCATATATACACACACACACATTTTTCCCCCTGGAACCAAGTATTATTTTTCCGTGCAGTGGAGCAATTTTATCTCAAAAGTATTATCAACATTTGCAATATGCAACTTTGAATGTCTTTTTTCCCACAGCAACAGTCATAATTTCTATAGCAACTTATATAAACTGCCATTGAGTTCAAAAGTTTTAGATCATATGTCATAAAAGATAATAGTTGAAATTGCATGTTTCCCGCTCAGAATGGCTTGACAAGGCAATAGAATATGAAATAATATGTCTTTGTACCATAGCGATCACACTGTCCCCCTAGTATATTATTTCGGTAATAGTAGACATTCCGTGACAAACCTGAGCTAACAAACGGTACGCAGTCTGTCTACTAGATAATGATTATCAAGGAAAGATGACGTGAAGGTATGTTATCATTATCACCATCAGAACATGACAGTGAAGGCATACTTGAATGAGCACACGCACACACACACACACACACATATATATATATATGTGTGTAAACACACACACACACACACACACACATATATATATGTGTGTGTAAACACACACATACACTCACACACACACACACACACACATATATATATATATATGTGTGTGTGTGTGTGTGTGTGTGTGTATGTGTGTGTGTGTGTATGTGTGTGTGTGTGTGTAAAGATGTATATAAGAAACAAAAAAAAAGAAAAAGAAAAAAGAAAAAAAAATATATATATACATATACGTGTATATATATATATATATATATATATATATATATATATATATATATATATATATATATATATATATATATATATGTATATATATATATATGTATGTATATATACATACATACATATATATATATATATATATATATATATATATATATATATATATATATATATATATATATATGCATATATATATACACACATAAACACATATCATATTATTTACAATAATGCGACGTGATATGCAAATTTTTCTTTTTAGTTATTTCGCATTCTTGTATTTTTTATTTCACTGATTAGTTCCCTGATGTCAAGCATCCTTGAAAACATCCGGTTTTCAATCATCTCTGGAGAAGGAAAAAATAAATCAAGATACAAAACTCGATAGGACCTGATAATGAAGTCATTAGCGAACACTCACACCCTTGGCATAATTGAAGTTCGTTGTCATCTTGCACTAACGTTCATTGAAGTTCTATGCCATCCACAGATCCACGAACAAAGTGCTTTTCGTTGTTCTTCTCAAATTTGACTTTGCCTTTTTTCAAATTTGGATAAATATTGACTTTTCTTCTCTGCCTCTCTCTCTCTCTCTCTCTCTCTCTCTCTCTCTCTCTCTCTCTCTCTCTCTCTCTCTCTCTCTCTCTCTCTCTCTCTCTCTCTCTCTCTCTCTCGGTCATTCTTTCTCTTTCTCTCGGTCACGTTTTCACTCTTTCTATTTTTTTTTCTCTCACTTTCTGTCATTGTTTTTTTCTCTTTCTCGCACACATCTGAACTCATATAATATGTATATAATTTATGCATATAATTTTACTGTACATCTTTATGTAATCTATTTGTTATACTTCTCACCTCTTGAAAATATATTTCCAAGGATTATATACGGAATATAGAAGGATATCTCATGTCACCCTAACGGCCATATGCTAATGGAGTTTACTAATGTTGCAAGTCCCTAAGACTTAGGTAATTTATTAACGTTCAATAATATCTTCTACAACTCACCATTTACGAAACTTCATGACACATATACACCATTTTTTTTTTTTTTTTTTTTTTTTGTGGGTGTGTGTGAAAATGTTGAAAATAACACTGACACCTTCGTGCGTGCCATGTTAGATATCCACCGAACTATGCACCATTTAATCTAGGACATGTCATGTGATGACCTCCCCCGCCAAGGCCATGCCCTAGGATGACCTCTTCCATCCTGCACCAAGCGTCCTCCTCCAATCTTCTCCTCCGTGGACAGATCGGGGGCACCAATCACGCCAAACAAGAGGGTCCCAATCAGCTTTTGTTCCGCTGCAATCGGCCCTTTCCTCTATCTCACCTGCTTCGGTTACTTCCCTCCATCCTCTTCCACCATTTTTATTTCTCGTTTTTGTACGTTCGCTTTTAGAATAGAAAGGCGCAAGGGAGAAGGAGATGATCGGCATAGCTGGGTAGAGTCTCATATTTCTTTCCTTGGTACGAATTCTTTCTTCCTTTGCGGCGCATCTCCCGAAATTTAGATGTGATACAGAGGTTGTTGCCACCAAGCTAAGATTCAAAGTAAAAGTATCTGTTTAATCACTCATGCAGATTTAGGTTCCTTTTTTTTGCTTCTATTTTTACCTTTTATTCTCTTATCTTGTTTTATCTATTCATTTTTTTTCCTGGGAGGAAAAATACTGAACAACAAACATCATTTTGTCCTTAGTCCACAGTCCCTTGATAGAAAGTACATCAGAGCATATATGTATATATATATATATATATATATATATATATATATATATATATATATATATATATATATATATATATATATGTGTGTGTGTGTGTGTGTGTGTGTGTGTGTGTGTGTGTGTGTGTGTGTGTGTGTGTGTGTGTGTGTGTGTGTGTGTGTGTGTGTGTGTGTGTGTGTGTGTGTGTGTGTGTGTGCATACATATGTCTGTGTGTATATATTTATATGCATATATATATATATATATATATATATATATATATATATATATATATATATATATATATATATATCCCCCACCAAGATACAATTAGGGCCAGTAGGTGGGGTACCCGGCCATAACCCTCTTGAGAGGCCTACTTCCTGCAGTGGAATGATACAGGCTGAAAAAAAAAAAAAAAAAAAAAAAAAAAAAAAAAAAAAAAAAAAAAAAAAAAAAAATATATATATATATATGTATATATATATATATATACATATATATTTATATATATATATATATATATATATATATATATATATATATATATATATATATATACATACATGTATATACACACACACACACACACACACACACACACACACACACACACACACACACACACACACACACACACACACACACACACACACACACACGCACGCTGACACGTCTTCATCTCTCTTTGCATACAGGGTGTAATGCGCAACAATGCTCGTGTGGACTTTTCACCGTCGAGATCTCAAATATCGAAGATGAAACAACTGGTATGTGTAACAGAGGCAGTCTTCCACTAATGCTTCCCCTTTTATTTTTCTATCTCTGTCTCTCACTTTCTCTTTTGCTCCCCCCCTCTCCCCCTCTTGCCCCCCCCCCCTCTCTCTCTCTCTCTCTCTCTCTCTCTCTCTCTCTCTCTCTCTCTCTCTCTCTCTCTCTCTCTCTCTCTCTCTCTCTCTCTCTCTCTCTCTCTCTCTCTCTCACACACACACACACATCCTCTCCCTTTCTCTCCTACTTCTTCCTTAGAAAAAAGGAGGAAAATGAAAATAAGAAAAACGAATACAATACTATCTTTCAAAGGATATTTTTCCCTTTTGCTTCCCTTTTCCTCCGGGCATAGTTCGTTAATTATAGACTAGAATTGAGCCTCGGCAAATACTCATCTTTAATGAAGTTTCTTATAGATAGAAGATTATACTGCTTGCGCTAATTATGAAAGAAGACGACCATGATAAGAAAGTTTATTTGCTCACAAAATGTCTGAAGGAAAACTGTTATAGAATTAAATTTGAGTCATTTTGAAAGATAGTTTTGATATGCAGAAAAGATCAACTGAATGTGATGGATTGATATGATGTTCAAAAAGCTATTTTCATCGAGTGAGAAAGTGTGAGAGAGAGGGAGAGAGAGAGAGAGAGA
>BOPN01004141.1:24099-26599 GCA_017312705.2 Penaeus japonicus | reverse complement strand
GAGATCATTTGAGTTTTTTTTTTTCTTGTTTCTCTCCCCCGAGCGAAGACCAGACACAAAGACCCTCTCCCTGTTTGTTTGTTTGTTTTTGCGAAGGAAGCAGCTGGAGGAATCGATGACTTGAGTGTTCTCCTTCAATGAATGGAGAGAGAAAGAGAGAGCGAGAGAGAGAGAGAGAGAGAGAGAGAGAGAGAGAGAGAGAGAGAGAGAGAGAGAGAGAGAGAGAGAAAGAGAGAGAGAGAAAAAAAAAGTGAGAGAGAGAGAGAGAGAGAGAGAGAGAGAGAGAGAGAGAGAGAGAGAGAGAGAGAGAGAGAGAGCGAGAGAGAGAGAGAGAGTGAGAGAGAGAAAGAAAGAGAGAGAGAGAGAGAAACAATGAGTGAGAGAGCGAGAGAGAGAGAGAGAAGGAGGGAGGGGGGGAGAGTAAGTAAGAGATATATATATATATATATATATATAGAGAGAAGGGGGGTGAGACCGTAAGGAAATCAAAGATGGAGATAGATAGATAGAGAAAATGAGAAAGAGATAGTGAGTCCCTTATCGCAATTCTCGAGCCGCGATCCGTGAGGAGTTAGCCAAGAAGAGCAGGCTTCCAAAAACATTATTAATGCCCTAAGTTTGTACACTAGCTGGTGCTTCACTGTTTGTTCTGAGACGTGGAGTATATTTCTCGTCGGGGTCCTATACCCTCACCCCCCACCCCCACCCCCAACACACACACACACACACCCATCCAAGAGAATAGAAGTGAACTCTTGTTTTGTTATTCTTGCTTTTTTTTGTGTGTGAGCCTTATCATTATGGCTAAGATGATAGACAGGATGTAAAAACATGGAAATGAGACAAGGGGAAAGGAGAGGGAGAGGAGGGGAGGGGAAAGGAAGAATGGGAGAGAGTGACAAGCGCAACCACTCATAGACAAATCAATAGATAGATAGATAGATAAAGATATAGATCGGCATATAGGTAGATAATATGCACACACAAAGACACACACACGCACAAACAGAGTGTCAGTGACAAATACAGAAACAGGCAGACAAACATGCAAACAAACGAACAAACAAACGTACACAGCGCGGTTGAGGAAGGGGAGAAAGATAGGAAGAGAAAGACAGCGACGGAGAGACAGACAAAGAAATAGACAGAGAGAAAGAGAGCGAGAGAGAGAGAGAGAGAGACTGTCAGAGCGAGAGATTGAGAGAAAGACAGCGACGGAGAGACAGACAGAGAAATAGACAGAGAGAAAGAGAGCGAGAGAAAGACAGAGAGAGACAGTCAGAGCGAGAGATTGAGAGAAAGACAAGGCTTCATCACCAGGAGAGACTTCCTGTGCTAAGTCCCAGCATCCATTTTTCTTCCGGGTGAAGACAAGCTGAAAATGCTTCTCGCTCGTTCGGAAGAGAAGACGCAAGGCCTGAGAGCTGGGCAGAGCGCACTCTTGCGAGCACCTAAAGTTTAATATTTCTTCTTGAAGTCTTGAGTCGAGGTACTTTGTTAAAAGTATAGAAAGAAGAAAAAGGGTAAAAGAAAATATTGTATATTTAGAATTTGATGGTGTTATCATTATTATTTCTTACATTGAGCTGTATTCTCTGAAATTTTCGTGTTCATTTGTATTTCTATTATTCAAGTCCCGGATTATGTCGTTCGATATTCTCATCATTGTCTTTATTACTAAAATGATAGCTGTTATCATCCTTTTTATTTTCATTGTTATTAATGTTATTCTTGTCATCCTTGTATTTCATTTTTCTACCATCATTATCATTATTGTCATCATTATTATTGTTACTATGATTATCATTATCATCATCATTGTTATGATCATTATTATCATCATAATTATTTTCATCATTTTTGTTATCTTTATCATTATTATTGTTATCATTACTTATATCATTATTTTACTGATATCGCCATTTTAATTGCCATAATTTTTATTGTTCTAATAACAATTTTTATCATCATTATTCTAATAATTTTTATTATTACGATAATGAGTAGCATTATCATCATCTTGATTATTACTATCATTCCTATTATCATTATCATTATGATTATCATAACATTTTTTAATTTAAATTATTATCATTATCGTAATTGTTTTCATTTATTTCATCATTGTCATTATCATTATTTCAATTATCGTTGTTATCATAATAATCATCAATAATAAAAATAAAAATAATGATAATAATAAGATCATCATTATTATGATTCCTCAAATTATTATCATCAGTATCATCATTACTATCATTATCATTATTATAACAATCATTATTATCATCAGTGTCATTACTACTGCCATTATAATCATTATCATTGTTATCATCAGAATCTTTGTTTCAATCATAATCATTGATATTATCATCATTATCATCATTGTTATTATCACTATTACATAATCAATAGATTATTTCATTATCACAACATAGACGTATTATTCTATAGCGTTTGTCTCCTACTTTTGGATCTCAGCTTAATTAGAACCGGAATA
>BOPN01004141.1:17500-23124 GCA_017312705.2 Penaeus japonicus | reverse complement strand
TCTTCTTCTTTTCCTTTTTTTTTCCTTTTTGTCTTTCTCTCTTATGCTTTTTCAAGACCTCGTCACAGGTTTCCTAAGACGTCAAGAATGTCGGCACCAACAGAAGTCTAAAAGAAACCCCCTTTTTTATGTGTAGACTCGTAATGTGAGGATTACGAGCATAGGCTATTTAACGCTATGATTGTCTTGCTATGATCTCGATCTTTTATGGGGCTCCATCGTCTTATGGTGAGTTATGGTGAGGTGGTAGTGGAAGGAGGGTCCGCTTTTGGATGACGAGGCCAGTTTATCTGTTTTGTTTTGGAATTATCTTCCTATTTATTCATGCCCATAAACTTACTTATCCGTTTACCACCGTTGTTATCATAAGGGCGCATGTTTCATATAAATGGTTGTGTGTGTTTCAGCTTTGATATCGTGTTAGATGGAGTTCTGTGAGATAGATAAGTGATACTAAGAATATAGACAGGAAATCAGAAGTCAAAACAAAAGGGACAGAGAGAGAAAAAATAGGGAGATAAAGAGAGAGAGAGAGAGAGAGAGAGAGAGAGAGAGAGAGAGAGAGAGAGAGAGAGAGAGAGAGAGAGAGAGAGAGAGAGAGAGAGAGAGAGAGAAAGAGAGAAGAAGCCTCCATATATCATACTATTTTCCCTTCCCTTGGACTGTTCCCCGTACCCCATATACTATTGACCGCTTATCGATAATGCGACAGTTATTAATAATACCGCCATATATCCCACGATAAAAGTCAATACAATTACCGATCTTCAAAGCGCGATGGACTTAGAGTGTCCCAAAAGTAGATCCGGCCCCAGTATGCAAATGAAGATAGGTTTTTGTTTAGAAATATACGATACTGCAGCTGAAGGGAGGAGAGGGCACTAAAGTATGAGTTATTGCCCTCATTAAAGGCAGGAGGAGAAGATGGGGAACAGATCCTCATTCACGTGGTAGAAGTACATAACCTCATCACGCAAGGAAGGGCAAGGGGAAAAGGTGGGAAAGAAAAGCCTAGGTGTGGCGGGTGGGGGGGGGGGGGGGGGAAGGTGGAAAAAAAAGGGGATATTCCTTTCGTCTTTTCCTTCATGAAAAATTCGCCGTAAAGATACACACGCGTTTATTTTTCGTATTTGTTTTCCGTTCGAATACAAAAGCATTAGTTTTGGTTTGTTCGGCTGAAGGGAGGTGCGGCTGATGAGTTGTGAGTGTATGAAAGGCTGAAGACAAGGTAACGAAGGGCCGGCCACAGACAGACGTGTGAGTGTTCACGAAGAGCGTGACTCTGTGCCGTTGCTTCGTGGACTGACGCGGGGAAACCGGACCTTTTTCGGCATATATCATGCGAGTCTTGCCGGATTTAGATGTATAGCGGAGTGAAAGGGAGAAAGAAATAACCTTGAGGTGAGGCGGACGAGAATGCACATTCCCCTACACACACACACTCACACACACACACACACACACACACACACATCACACACACACACACACAGACACACACCACACACTCTCAAACAAACACGCACACGCACACTCACACACACACACACACACACACACACACAATCACACTCACACAAAAATTGCAACAAAATGTCGAATTTCGTACCTCGTATTTCGTACCGTAATATCTCCATCGATATTCCAGTCAACCAAAGTACAGCTCTTAGGCCTTTTTACGTATTCACGCGCCTAAAAAGATATCAAGGCTTACAATATTTCCTATGAAATATAAATCACATATCACTGCTTGCAAATCAATACACATAAAGCTATTGGAAGAAACGCTAATAGAGTCATAAGGACGAATCGCGTTTATTGGTACATACTACGTGACGAATATTTCCAATATCATTCATCAATAAAGTAATTGGGTTGACTGCTGCCATATGTAGGATAAACACCTACATTTATATGGAAGCCACAATTACGTAATATCAAGCTTTTATTGTGATACCATTAAAGCAAATGGATAATTACTGAAGTATTACATGCCGATTCTGGGAAATGAGAATAATTAATGCATGGTTATTCACCAGTGAATTGCAACAGCAAACATCACGTCAGTATTGTGGCTTTTAATATCACGTCCGGTTTTTAATCTAGCAATTTTATCAGCCTAACAGCAAGACAGGAATAGCCAGCTATATATATATATATATATATATATATATATATATATATATATATATAGAGAGAGAGAGAGAGAGAGAGAGAGAGAGAGAGAGAGAGAGAGAGAGAGAGAGAGTCGAGAGAGAGAGAGAGAGAGAGAGAGAGAGAGAGAGAGAGAGCAAATACACACATATATAGTGCAGTGAATAACTAGAAAAACTAACAACAGTGAAAAACTGAATATAGTTAAGGAAGCGGAAACAGAAGTCTACATCAAAAGAAGGGGGGAAGAATGAGAGAGAGAGAGAGAGAGAGAGAGAGAGAGAGAGAGAGAGAGAGAGAGAGAGAGGGGGGGGGGTGAGAAAGAGAGAGACAGAAACAGAGACAGCAACAGAGACGGGGCGAGAGAGAGAGAGAGAGGGAGGGAGGGAGAGAGAGAGAGAGAGAGAGAGACAGAGAGACAGAGAGAGAGAGAGAGAGAGAGAGAGAGAGAGAGAGAGTGAGAGAGAGAGGGGGGGGAGGAATGAGAAAGAGAGAGACAGAGACAGAGGCAGCGACAGAGAGCGAGAGAGAGAGAGAGAGGGGGTGGAGAATGAGAAAAAGAGAGAGAGAGAGAGAGAGAGAGAGAGAGAGAGAGAGAGATGAGAGAGAGAGAGAGAGAGAGAGAGAGAGAGAGGGAGGGAGGGAGAATGAGAAAGAGAGAGAGAGACAGAGACAGAGACAGAGGCAGCGACAGAGAGCGCGAGAGAGAGAGAGAGGGGGGGTGGGAATGAGAAAAAGAGACAGAGACAGAGACAGAGACAGAGAGAGAGAGAGGGGGGGGGGGGGAGAGAAAGAGAGATACAGAGACAGAGACAGAGACAGCGACAGAGGCAGACAGAGGGCGAGAGAGAGAGAGAGAGAGAGAGAGAGAGAGAGAGAGAGAGAGAGAGAGAGAGAGAGAGAGAGAGAGAGAGAGAGAGAGAGAGAGAGAGAGGGAGGGAGGGAGAATCAGAAAGAGAGAGACAGAGACAGATACAGAGACAGAGACAGAGACAGAGGCAAACAGAGGCAGACAGAGAGCGAGAGAGAGCGAGAGAGAGATCCAAAGACCCCGAGCACCTAGGCAACGAGGACACAAGGATGAGGAGGTGGAGACGAGAGGGGACGAGAGGCGAAGCTGCTCGTCGTCCAGCAGAGGGGAAACCGAGAGGACGAGGCATAATTATGACATTTTCTCTTGCCTTCTCCCCCTCTTCCTCTTTTCATGGCGTGGGAGAGTAACGGTCAAGCGAATGGAGGGAGATGGGAAGGCGGACAAGATAGGAGGTGGATGTGTGCTCGCGCGCGCGTGCGTCGTCTTCCTCGACAGACGTCCGTGGAGAAGGGTTGTGGGAAAGGAGGGGAATAGATGAGATGGGAGGGAATGGGAGAGAAGGAGAGAGGGAGAGAGAGAGAGAGAGAGAGAGAGAGAGAGAGAGAGAGAGAGAGAGAGAGAGAACGATATTAATTGTGATGGCATTGGGGGGGGGGGGGGGGGGGGGGGGGGGGGGGGGGGGGGGGGGGGGGGGGGGGGGGGGGTAGGGGGGGGGGGGGGTCATCGCGTGCTCCACACAACCGAGGAAATTACGTACCTCTACCGCCTCTGGGTCTTGTCGAGGTGACTGCTAAAGGTCACCAAAGTGTAGGTAATTTTTTTCGACAAAAATGTGTTATGTATATCTTCTCTTCAACACATTTTATCCTTACGTTTCTAAAATTTCTAAAGTGTTTTGTCTTTGCTTTATTCATCATGTTAGATTTTAGTGTTGTTTTGTTTAAGATTTAAGATCCTGTTTAGTGTTATAAATGAAAGGAAAAAAGGAAAGGAAAATATAAGGAAATCACATGCATGAGATGTTAGAGATATACATCTCATCCCTGGGAAACACACGCAAGTACATGCCCACATACACGCACACAAATATATTCACACGCATACATATGGATATACATACATGTATATACATACATGGATATACATAAAACTTGTATGTATTTATTTGTACAAATTTTTGATTAGCTATATTTGTGTATATATACATACGTATATACATATATACATATATACCAATATAGAAAACATAAATTAAAACTATTGAGATGACAACAAAGATCAGGACAATAAAAAAAAGTGACTAATCTAATGAATAACAAGCAAAACAACAAAAACTGCATAAAGAGCATAGCGTGTGTAAAGAAGTCACGCAAAAACAACACTGAAGCGAACGCCTGATGTATAACAAGATAACGTCAAAGAAAACGAAGCAAATCGGAAATTATCTTTAAAAATGAATGAATTATACGGAAAAAATGTGCATATTTGTATGTTCATTACAAATAACATCTGTAATAAAGATTTTTTTACAATACTAGTACTCATAATCAATCAAGTGTTTTGTAGTAATTACAAACACTATAAATTGCACGTAATTCAGATAACGTTAGAATAACCTTCGATAGATAGAGGGAAGAGGAAAAGACGAAACGAGCTGAAAAAATGCTACAAAAAGGAAAAGCAGAAAATTACCCAAATTAGGGAAAGATAAAGAGAAAGAGGTCGGGGACTAGAAGGAGGAGGGGGAAGGAGGGGAAGGGAAGGAGGGGAGGGGGAAGAGAGAAGAGATAGGCAGGATGGGATGGAGGGAAGGGGAGAGATAGGAGGAGGTGGGGGAGAAAGAGGAGAAGAGAGGAACGAGATAGAGAGAGAGGAGAGAGGAGGAAAACGGAGGGAGAGGAGGGAAGAAAGTAGAGAGGAACAGGGGGATAGAGTAGGTGGGAGAAGGGAAGGAGGGTAGGGGAGGAGAGAAGTGGAATACCCTAGTGATATGAAAATGGAACCATAGTAATTTCGGACCAGGTATTGGAAGCATGGTAATACCGGTGCTAATAGTGATTGCGGTCGCGTGTTGCTCCTGTTCGATCACAGAAATCCGCCCTGATTTTATTTTCACTGTTGTGGACATGGCAGGGTTTGGGGAGGCAGGGGTGGAGGGGAGGGTAGGAAAATAGGAAAGGGGGGGGATGGAAAGAGGAAGGGAAAGGAGGAGGAGAAGTAGATAGGGTAATTGGAATGGGGAAAGAGAAAGGAGAAGGGGTAATGGGGAAGGGGAATGGGGGAGAGGGGAAGGATAGAGAGGAAGGGAAACCAGAGAGCGGGGGGAGGGAAGGGGAGGAAGGGGAAGGGGTGGCAAGGGAAAGGAGAAGGCACCGTAGTGGACGGAAGAGAGTTCAGGGAGGTGGAGGGTCAGAGAAGGAGGGAATAGGGATGGAGGAAGGGGTGGGGGGTGGATAGCGGCACGGTAATGCTCAGGTAGGGGAAGGGATAGGATAAATCTTCCTTGAACAAGATATTTGCTTTAGGGGAACGAGAGCTTTCAGGCACACGCAGATGGATTTGTTTGTTTACTTGTTTACTTAACTGTCTATCTACATGCCTTCCAATCTGCTATTTTATCCAACTATCTATCTGTAAATATGATATATCTATTTGT
>BOPN01004140.1:127500-130000 GCA_017312705.2 Penaeus japonicus | reverse complement strand
TCTCTCTCTCTCTCTCTCTATATATATATATATATATATATATATATATATATATATATATATATATATATATATATATATATATATATATATATATATATATTATATATGTATATACATATATATATATATATATATATATATATATATATATATATATATATATATATATATATATATATATATATATATATACATATATATATGTGTGTGTGTGTGTGTGTGTGTGTGCGCACACACACACACACACCTTACCTATCAATCCCTCACGGATCTACTCTATCTTCTCCCTTCCCTTCTCTCAACCCCCCCGCCCTCTCCCTAACCTCATTATAAACCATTCCACCAGACTAAATGAGATATATTTCATTTAATTTTGATGTCTCAGAATAATCAAATGATAAGTCCTAAGGCATCGGTCACTCTGTCTCTCAGGCTCCGAGGGAGCGAAAGTGTCTAGTTTAGTACCGTAGAATTAATATTGAAAAGCTGAGGAATTTGTGTTCATAATGCGGGCTAACATCAGTGGATTTATATTTGTTACGTGTTGCAGGAACGGTGTTGCATCTCACGTCGTTTGGTTTATCATATGACAGCGAGGATGATGATGGTGATTATTTTATAATGGTATTTGGCAATGATATTAATGATGCTAGTTGTAATATGGATGATAGTAATCATAATGATAACAATAATAATGATAACAATGATAATAATAACAGTGATATCAATAATGATGATAATACAAAGAATAATCATTATCACTATTTTCTTTATTTTCTTCAGAATGAGGAAGATAATAATAATGATAATGATGATGGTAACAGCAACCATAACAATGACAATAAAGATGATAATAATGGTAATATCAATAACAACAATCTTACTATTACTAATGATAATACTTATGGTAACATTGTTAATAATAGTAATATTGATCATGAAATTTGATAAGGATACATTTGTATTGATATCATCGTATCATCATTACAATAATCTATTTATTCATTAATATATTTTCTGTATAACTAAACCTGAGCTTTTTTTCTTTCTTTTTTACTATTTCAAGTTACCATATGATATATTTTGAATCAGCATCATAATTATTCAAGCTAGTTTGAGCGACTGGCATTGATAAGGTGATCATAGCATATCATGCTGCAATATATAGCCGACAGGATGTAATTAGAATTCCTTGAAATTGTTTAGCTCTGGTGATAATGTCATCAGATATTCACCAACTTTCTTCATAATGGGAAATAGTTGCTAGACATTTATGCAAATCATCACTGGAATTATGACTATGGACCGTTATATTCTTATGACAAATGGTTTTGTAATAACATTTCTTCATAATGAAGTGCCATGTACATTAAATTTATGAGGATGATTAACTAATGAATTAAACAGGATAACTATAAAAACGTTAATAAAATGAATCTCATTGTTTACTACATTATGTGTGAATTAAACAATTGTTATTCCGAATGAACTGTAGACTCTTAATATCATACTCATTAGTGGGCTGCGGTATGGCATATGTATAATGGTATATACATATTACTCTGTGTGTGTGTGTGTATGTGTATATATATATATATATATATATATATATATATATATATATATATATATATATATGTATGTATATATATTTATATCTATATCTATCTATCTATCTATCTATCTATCTATCTATCTATCTATCTATCTATCTATCTATCTATCTATCTATCTATCTATATATATATATATATATATATATATATATATATATATATATATATATATATATATATATATATATATGTATGTATGTATGTATATACATATACATATATATATATATATATATATATATATATATATATATATATATACATATATATATATATATATATATATATATATATATATATATATATATATATATATATATATATACACATATATGTATATATATATATATATATATATATATATATATATATATATATATATATATATATATATATATATATATATATATATATATATATATACATATATATATATATATATATATATATATATATATAATATATATATATACATACATATGTATGTATGTATGTATACACATATATATGTGTGTGTGCTTGCGCATGTTTATCATATCAGATAAATGTGCATATCTATATAAACATCATGTATACGTTTTATGTTTACTCTGCATTAAAAGTGTAATAATAGTAATAAAAATCGATTTGGTTTATACGTCCCATGTCATATATTCATTTTGTTTTTCATCGGGAATAACAAAATTAGTCAGGTGATGGTACAGGCTGGCAGGCAGACAAGCAACAACAACAACAACAAATAATAATAATAATAATAAAGGAATAAATAAATAAGTAAGTAAATAAATAAATAAATAAATAAATAAGTAAATAAATAAATAAATAAGTGAATAAAAAAGTAATTAAATAAATAAGTAAATTAATAAATAAATAAGTAAATA
>BOPN01004140.1:85000-87500 GCA_017312705.2 Penaeus japonicus | reverse complement strand
ATCTGTTATCAACTCGAATCAATTTTAAGCAAATCAAACCACGTGTGTTTTTTGTTTTTGTTTTTTTCTGTAGCCAAACCGATTCTGAACGTGTCAAAGAGTCAATAGCTACATGCCTAAAACAATAACAAACCCCCCCAAAAAAAATATACCACCCCATCCCCCATCAAGAAAAATCTATACAAACGCATCTAAACTGAAATTAAACGAAGCAATTAGAACCGGTTCGGAACGGGACGAAAAGCGAAGCACGATAGCGGAAAATGCGTTGAATTTATGATGAGTCGAGGGACGTCGCTAATTATACAACTAATTTAACGCTCTCACATACACTCGCCGCCAATTATAAAATACGCTCGTATTTTTCCCCATGAAGGAGGCGGGACTTGAACTCAAGGAATTAATTTTTGGAACCCGCTCTCTCTTTTAACAGGTCGTTCGGTACTTTGGGAATATCATTTTTTTTTTTTTTTTTTTCGTTCGTTTGGTGTTTAGCCGTTAAGGTAAACGGTTACGGGCCTTTGTGGCTGTTCATATTTTTTTTTTTTTCACCCAGTTATATCGAAAGCTAATTCCTCTTTTTTCCTTTATTTTTTTATTTGGTCTCGTTCTGGATTTTAAAAAATGGAGGAAAATCGGAACAAATTCACAGGTATCTTATGTGTATCCTCGATTTCTCTTCATGGAGGTCATTTATATAAATATCTTTAGGCCTCGGACTCCTAGAGAAACACGGGAGAGAGAGAGAGAGAGAGAGAGAGAGAGAGAGAGAGAGAGAGAGAGAGAGAGAGAGAGAGAGAGAGAGAGAGAGAGAGACCATCTTGACGTTCCCAACAGCATGTGCCAACCGTACCACCTATGAATATATCCGAAACCCTTTGTTAGTGTCCCGCGTTGTGCTGCCCAACGCCCTCGCCCCGCCTCGTTATTGGCTTTGCATTTTCAGCAGTCGTAATTTTCTCTAACCTCGTCCTCTCTCTCTCTATCTGTGTCCCCTTTTCTCTCCCTCACTTTCCCTCCTCCTCCTCTTTTTCCTCCTTTTCGTCGTCCGTCTCCTCTTCCTCTTCTTCTCATTCTTCCTCTTTCTCTTCCTCCTCCTCCTTCTGCCCCTCTTCCCCCCTTTCTTTCTCCTTTTACTCCACTTCCTCCTCTTTTTTCTCCTCCTCCTCCACTTCTACCTTCTCCTCCACCTCCCTCTCCTTCTCCACCTCCTTCTTCTCCTCCTCCTCACTTCTACCTTCTCCTCCACCAACTCTTCCTCTTCCACCTCTTCCACCTCTACCTCTACCTCCTTATCCACCTCCCTCCTTCCCTCCCCACTCCCTCCTTCCCTCCCTCCCCTTGTCCCCTCCCTTTCTCTCCTCCCTCCCTCCCTCCCCCTCCCTTGTATGTCCCCGCCCCTCCTCCCCCCCCCCTTGCCCCCTCTCCCCTCCCTCCCTTCCCTCTTTCCCCTTGTCTGTCCCCTCTCCCCTCTCTCTCCCCTCCCTCTCCTCCACTCCCTTTCTCTCTCTCTCTCTCTCTCTCTCTCTCTCCCACTCTCTCTCACTCCCTACCTCCCTAAAGTGATCAACGCTTTATAAATAGATACTGACAGCGGTCGGTATAACTCCAATGTGTTGTTCCTTTTACAATTGATACGCGCTTTAGTATCGTCCTGTAATATTAGATCGTATAAAGGCGTTTTGGAATCCCTGTGGCTTGATTTTTTTTTCGACCTTTTTTTTTTTTTTTCGTGTTTCGTCTGTTTTGTTATTGTTGGTGGTGTTGTGGTGGTGTTATCATTGTGGTTGGTTTTGGATGTTGTGGTTGTTAGCTATTTATTGTTATGGTTCTTATCATTCCTATTATCATTGTTATTTCTGTTAGTATTATTATCATTATTATTATTATTATTAATCATTATTATTATTATTATTATTATTATTATTATTATCATTATCTTTATCATTATTATCATCATTAAAAATTCTAGTAGTAGTATTTTATTAGTATCATTATCATTTTTATCAGTATTATTACCTTTAGCATTACTATTATTACCATTATTACCATCATTATCATTAATGCTGTTATTATTATATTATAACTGCTATCCCTAATAGTACTGTTATTTTAACTATAATTATTATTGTTATTATCATTAACATTATTATTATCATCATGAACTATGCTATCATTATCAACATTGCTGTTTACATTATAATTATAATTATCATTATTACTTTTGTTATCATTATCATTATTACTATCACTGATATCATCATTATCAGTATTACTATCATTATGATTATTAGCATTAGCATTAGCATTAGCCTCCTTATCATAATTATTATCAATGCCATTATTATTGTTACCATTATCATTATCATTATCGCCATTATCATCATAATTGATATTGTTATGATTATTAATAGCAAAATCGTTTTTAACAATATTATGATTACTATCTTTATCATCATTATCATTATCACTAATACTACCATTGTCATTATCATTACAA
>BOPN01004140.1:72500-80000 GCA_017312705.2 Penaeus japonicus | reverse complement strand
GAATGAACGAATAAATGAAAGAGGAAGGAAGGGAGAAGAGAAGGAAGGATGAGGATAAACCGGCCAAGATAAAAAACAAACAAACAAGGGAAGAGGAAAAGAAAAGTAATATAAAGCAAAGAAAAGGAGAAAATGACGAAAAAAATGTCATGTAAGAAAATGATAAATAAAAGAATGAAGAATATGAAAAATTAAACAAAGAGACACACGAAGAAAAACGAAACTTTATATAAAAAAGGAAAAAAAACACGATAGAGAAGGAACGAAGAGAAAAGAGAAAAAAAGGACAAATAAGAAAGAAAAAAAGAAACAAACCGAAGGGAAAGGAGAGAGAGGGATGAGGGAGGGGGGGGGGGTAAATAGAGAAGTGAGGGGGGATTTACACACTCAGGTTGTTATTGTATTTTGACCCTTATGGCAACCTGTATAGAAACCAGCGCACGCTTATTTGTTTGTTTTGTTTAACGTTACTGTCGTATTAAAAACTAAAATACCCGAATTACTCACATGAAATATATACATACATACATATGTGTATACATATATATATATATATATATATATATATACATATACATATATATATATATATATATATATATATATATATATATATATACATATATATATATATATATATATATATATATATATATATATATATATATATATATATATATATATATATACATATATATTATATAATTGTAATAATATTTTTTTAATCATCACACACAAGAAAAAAATAATTACAGTGCACATGAATCTATAACCTAAATTAACCTAAAGTCATTTGTTTTCATTATTTCCTAACTCTACGAATCATCCTTATTACAAAAGACCGAAACACAATTTATAATTTGAAAACAAACAAACAAAAAAAAAACACTCAACGAACAAAAAAAAAAAAAAAAAATAATAATAATAATACTGACACATAAATAAGAATAACAACCAGAAGCTTCCATTGTTTACGCATCTTCCAGGCGAGGCACGGGTCGTCGTCCCAGCCGAGGTCAGATCAGGTCAGTTGACACGAGACAAGGCGAGCGACACGGCCATCACGTTAGGTGCAACATGGGGGGCAACATTCTGCAACATGTCAACTGCGGGGCTTCGATGTTACGTTTTTATTATTCGATCTGAACGGCGCCGATTGCAAGCGCTTTGGCGGGAAAGTCTTCGGCTGCGCTTCTCGAGCTTCTTTTGTCGTTGTCTTCTCTTCATTTCGTTTTGGATTTCTTCTTCTTCTTCTTTTTCAGTTCTTCTTATCCCTTTTTTCTTCTTTTTCTTCTTCTTCACTTCTTTTTATTCCTTTTCTTCTTCATTCATTTTTCTTTTTCTTTTTCTTTTTCTTATTCCTTTTCTTCTTTTTTTTCTTTTTATTCCTTTTCTTTCTTTCTTTCTTTTTCTTAATCTACTTATTCTTATCGTCATCACAACCATTATCACTTTTATTATCATTATTATTATCATTATCATCATTAATATTCCGTTACTTTCCTTTCCTTTTTTTTACTTCTCTGTGTTCTTGTATTTTTTCATCTTTTTTACATTTTTTTTTGCGTTCTCGTTTCTTCCTAACTCCCTCCCCCCTCCTTATCCTCCCTGTCCCCTCCCTGTCCCCTCCCCTCCCTGTCCCCTCCCCTCACCTCCCCCGTCCCGCCGCCCCTCCTCTCCCCCCCCCCCCCATTCCCCCATTCGAGACAAAACCCACTAAGCTCTGACAGTTGGCCGAGGATGGGCGCGCGACCATGAATTATGACACGACCAAGTAAAATGGGTCTTGTCAATTCTCTTGTCCCCCGTGAGTCTGTCCTTTGCATCTCCCTCCTCCCTCCCCTCCCTCCCTACCTTCCTCCCTTCCTCCCTACTTTCCTCCCTCCCCTCTCTCCCTCCCTCCCTCCCTCCCTCCCTCCTTTCCTCTTCCTCCCTTCCTCTTCCCTCCCTCCCTCCCTCCCTCTCTCCCTCCCTCCCTCCCTCTTCCTCCCTTCCTCTTCCCTCCCTCTCTCCCTCCCTCCCTCCCTCCTTTCCTCTTCCTCCCTTCCTCCTCCCTTCATCTTCCCTTCTTTTCCCCTTCCTCCCTTCCTCCCTTCCTCCTCCTCTTTCTGCTCTTCCTTCTTCTCCTGCCTTCCTCCTCTCTTCCTCCTCCTTTTCCTCCTCCCTTCATCCTCCCTTCTCCTCCTTCTCCTTCTCCCTCCTCCTCCTCCTCCTCCTCCCTTCTCTCTGTCCCTCTGTCTCTCTCCCCCTCCCTTCTACCCCCTACTCCCTCTATCTTCCCCCTCCCCCCCTCCATTTCCTTGGACATGACAGACTGGACTTTTTTTTTTTTTTTTTTTTTTTTTTTTTTTTTGAGGACAGCGAGTAACACACCTCTTCTCCCTCTCCCCCCACCCCCTTTTGGACCCTTACCCCCCCTCTCCCCCTAGATTTGCTGGCGTGTTCGATACGATTTTTGTGAATGCTCCTTTTTTTTTTTTTTTTTTTTTTTTTTTTTTTTTTTTTTTTTGTTACCGGGAAGACCTTTTTGTCTTTTATTTGACTGGCGATCGCCTATCGTCCTGTTTGTTTAAATGTCGTTTTATCTGACTCCCTGTCTAGTATTATATCAAATGATATTATCACAATATATATTATATATTATATTAATGATTCTTTTTTTACAGTGGATCTAGTGTATTCACTTTCTAACTAGTATATCACAATAATTTTAGTATTATCATTTTCTAACTAGTATTAGCATATTCGTTCTAGAGTCGTTATTATCAGATTAGATCTAGAAATATATACTCGGTCTAGCATTTTCAGATTAAATTAAGAAATATGTTCACTCTTGTATTATCATATTCAACTAAAAATGATCATATTCGCTCTAGTATCATCATATCAAATCTAGTATTATCATGTTCATTCTAGCAGTATCAGATTATATCTAATATTATCATGTTCACTCTAGCAGTATCTAGTAATATCTAGTATTATCATGTTCAATTATCGTGCTTGAACTTTCTAATCACTACGAGTATAAATGAACATAATTGATTGGGAAAACTATTTTGTCTTGAGGTTTTGTCTTAATTAAGTCATGAGGAACAGCTGTTTTCTTATTATGACGTAATTCATTCGCTCATCTCCCTTACCCCCCCCCCACCCCCCCTTGTGCTTTCTACCTCCCTCCATCACCTCTTCTTTTTGCGTCTCTAACACCTTTCTTCCATCCCTTCCCCTTCCCATCCGCAACCTATCCGCCCTCCCCCCACCCTCTCCCTTAACTTTTCCCCTCCTCCCACCCCCTTCTCCCTCATATCCCTCCCCCCACTTCCCCTCCTCCAACACCTACCCCCTTCTCTCTTCCTCCTCTCCACCTTTCCATCTTCACCTAACACCTCGAACTCTTCCCCCTCCTCCCCCTCCTCCTTCTCTTCCCCTTCACCGTACCCTCTATCGTCCCCTCCTTACCCATTTCACCTGCCTCCCCAATCTCCCCCCTCAAATTCCCCTACCCCTCAAACCCCTCCCCCCCTTTCAACCTCCCCTCCCCCCTCTCTTACCAGACCGCTCTCTCCCGTACAATAGCCTTGCGGTTTTCAACAAAAGAGTGAGAGGGGGGGAGAGAGAGAGAGAGAGAGAGAGAGAGAGAGAGAGAGAGAGAGAGAGAGAGAGAGAGAGAGAGAGAGAGAGAGAGAGAGAGAGAGAGAGAGAGAGAGGGAGAGATTGATAGAGAGAGAGAGAGTGAGAGAAAGAAAGTGTGAGAGAAAAGAAAGAGAGAGAGAGAGAAAGAGAGAGAAAAAGAGAAAAAAAGAGAGAGAAAAAAAAGAGAAAGAGAGAGAGAAAAAAGATAAAAAGAGAGAAACAGCGCGGGAAAAAAGTAAGGGAAAAAGAGAGAGAATATCGATAGATAGACAAATAGATAGACAAACAAATAGCTAAACAAATAAATACATACATAGAGCGAGCGAAAAGAAACCTCGTAATCTCTCGCCTTTCAACCGGCAGCCGGATGAACGGCGACTAACAACGCCAACGAAACAGCTGTTGGCGTAATTGAGTATTGGAGTTAAAGTCACTGTTTGTAATGATGGGGAGGGGGGGGGGGCGGCGGTCGCGGACTTGATTTGTGTGGATTATGGGGTAGGGTGCGGTGGAGGGGGGGGGAGTATAGGGGGAGGGGGGGAGTATGGGGTGGAGGGTTTGGGGAGTATGGGTAGAGGGGGGGAGGGTTTGGGTGTGGGGGGAAGGAAGGATGGGATGGTTGTGGGGGAGAGGAGGGAGGGGATGGTTGTGGGGGAGGGGGTAGGTGTGGGGGAAGGAGAGGGAGGGGGTGGAGGGAGGAGGGTTGGGGAGGAAGGGGGGTTGAGCGGGGTAGGGTTTGGGGAGTATGGGTGGAAGGTGGGTGTGGGGGAGGGATCGTGGGGTAAGTGGAGGGTTGTGGAGGGAGGAGGGGAAGGTGGAAAAGGAGAAGGGAGGGTTGGCGAGAGAGTTGACGGGGAGAGGAAGGGGGAGATGGGGATGAAATGTGGAAGAGAAAATATCGGTGGGTGGGGGAGGTAAGGAGGAGATCGGGGGAAGAGGAGAGGAAGGAGAAGGAGGAGATAGGAGTGAGGGAGAAGGGAGAAGGAGGAGGGAGGGCGAAGATAGGGGGAAGAAGGAGGAGAAAAGAGAAAGGGAGAATGTGTGAGAGTGAGGGATAGGAGAGGGAGGAAAGGAGAGAATAGAGAGAGGGAGAAGGTGTGGACAGGGAGGAAAATAGAGAGAGAGAGAAAAAGGGGGAGGGAAATAGGGGGAAGGAAAAAGGGGGGGATGGAAAAAGGGGAAGGGAAAAAGGGGAAGGGAAATAGGGGGAGGGAAAAGGGGGAGGGAAAAAGGGGGAGAGAAATAGGGGAAGGGAAAAAGGGGAAAGGGAAAAGGGGGAGGGAAAAAGGGGGAGGGAAAAAGGGGAAGGGAAAGAGGGGGAGGGAAAAGGGGAAGGAAAAAGGGGGAGGGGAAACGAAGTGAAATGGGGGGAAATATAATAGAGGGGGGAGTGGGGTGGCGATGGGTAAGAGGTGTAATAAAAAAGATGGTAGGAGGTCCAAGGGCAAAGACATATGGGGGGGGTGTACTTTAATGAGGGGGGAGGGGGGGCGGTGAGTGAGATAGGGAAGATTGGGAACAAAATCAAAAAGCGAAAGATTGGAGACGAAAGATAGAGAGAGAAAGAGAGCGAGAGAGAGAGAGAGAGAGAGAGAGAGAGAGAGAGAGAGAGAGAGAGAGAGAGAGAGAGAGAGAGCAGTTAATATACGTAATAACAAGGATGATGATAATGATGATCATAATAAAAATGATAACAAAAACGGATATTGATGACAATGATAAAAATCATGATAATAATGATGATAATATTAATGATGAAAATGATATTAATGAGAGAACAATAATGCTGATACTGATGGTAATAACAATAATGATAATGATAATAGTTGTAGTAGTAGATAATAATGATAATGAAGATCATGGTATTGATAATGATGATAACAATGACGATAATACTAATTCTAGTAATGATGGTGATAATATCATTATAATAATAATAATGATGATGATGTTAATGATGGTAATAATGATGATAATGATGATAATTATGCTAATAAAGACAATGATGGTAATAATGGTATTAATAATGATAATAACAGTAATTATTATGACAATATTAACCATGACAATGATAATAACTTTAGTAATAATAGTGATAGGGATAATAATAATGACAACACGAAAAATCATAATGATTATAATGATAGTAATAACAACAACTACACCAACCAACAATAATGATTATCCTTATGAGTATGATAATGATAATAGTGATAAAGGTATTAATAAAATCCACGGTAACAATGAAAATAATGACAATATAATGCACATGATAATGCTTATAATGGCAATAATGATTTGGAATTGAATACTGATATTAATATTGATAGTGATGATATTAACAGCATTAATAATGGCAGTTATGGTTATGATAATGATACTAATAACAAGAATAATAATGATGATGATTTAAGACTGATGATATCAATGATTAGGATTACTGTAACAGCAGCATTAGTACTAATGATATTGATTATGTAATGATATAATTTATAATAACTAATAATAATGACAAAGTATAGGATTGTGATGATAACAATGATAAGATACCGGTAGTTATGATGATGATAACACTACAACACTACAAAGGAAAACAATGATAATAACAACAATAATAACAAGGGTAATGATGATAGCAACAATGACAATTATAATATTTGCATAAGTTTTGATAATTGATTTTAATGAAGATAATGATGATAACACTACAAATACTAATATTACATCATCATCATCAGTAACACTATCCTCATCATAATTAGTACCTACAGTGAGTTTAGTAATAATAGGTCTATCATCATCAATATCATCCTATTTTTGTATAGTGTCAACCCAACGGCCAATTTGCATAAGGTCTTATTTTCACATGACGTCTGTACTGTCAAATGAACAATTTTAGAAGAGCCATTGAGTGATAGGAAATTATATGAATATCTAATATGTGATTTGATTCAAATATGGTGGCAAAATGAAGCGGGAAATTTTGATATGCAGGATGGTAGATTCGGGAAATTGCGGGTGTTAGGCGCTCAATGAGTCGAAAATGCAGAAATAGTATTAAAAAAAAAGAAAGAAAAAAAAATACACACACAGAAACATACACACACACAGAAACATACACACACAAACACACACACACACACAAACAAACACAAACAAACACTAATCCAACCCACTCCTACGCCAACCCCAAACCCCCTAACCCCATCTCCCAAAATCCCCCCCCCCTCACCCCCACCCCTTCACCCCACCCCTTCACCCCACCTCCCTCTACCCCCTCAAAGCCCTCTCCCCCCTCAAATCCCCCCCTCACCCCCACCCCTTCACCCCACCTCCCTCTACCCCCTCAAAGTCCCCCCCCCCTCCCAAAATCCCCCTCACGCCCACCCCCTTACCCACCTCCTCCCGCGCCCACATTAAGCCCTTTTCCCCATCTCAGGTTACATAAGCCGCCCCTTCAGACTCACCCCGCCCACACTCGACCTATCGACCTATGCTTGAGTGGTGGGGGAGGGGGGTAGGGATGGGGGAGGGGGAGGGGGGTTAAGATTCGTCGATCGATCGTGATTTATGGCGAGGGGGGGAAGGGGAGAGAGAGGGGGGGAAGGGGGATGTTAGAGGGGGGAGAGGGGAAAGGGGCAAAGGGGAGGGGGAGGGAAGAGGGGTGTTAGTGGGGGGGAGGGAGGGAAATCGGTAGGGTCAGAAGAGACGAGGGGAAGGGGGGAAGAGAGAGGGAAGGGGAAAGAGGAAGGGGGGAAAGAGAGGGAAGGGGAAAGAGAGAGGGAAGGGGGAGGGAAGGGGAAAGGGGAAGGGGGAAGGGAGAGGGAATTGGAAAGAATAGGTGGGGGGAAATGGGAAAAGGGAAGG